>MU223851.1:618199-641534 GCA_018584345.1 Thuja plicata
GACTCCTGTGTAGGTTGAGATTGTACAGGCTCCTCTGATGATGTACCTTCCTTACTTTGACCAACACTATTGCGTCTACCCCTGCCAAAGTATGAAGATATATTTCTGCATTTTGTTGGCGTCTCTTGGACGTTTCCACCTTCATTAGTCCTACTCCTCTTCCTATTTAAATTTGACTGTGACATCTCCATCAAATTAAGGCTACAATAAAATACTATGGACTTGCTCTACTGATCACAATACTATGAAGAAGGCTCCTTCTTTCTGGCATGTTTCAATAATGAACCTCATATATCTTAAATAGACAACTACAAATAAACCATTTTCATTTTGGCGAATCGGCCGACCGGTACATATGATAAGAACTAATATTTGGCGAACCCCGCATAATTTCAAGCAATTGAGTGGGCGAATAGGGCGGGAATTTGGGACCCATTATGTGTGATGCATGGCGAATTGGGTCCTAGGACAAATAAAATTTTGACATAGGAAAATGGGAATTTGGCGAATGATGTTCGTCAAAAGAGACACTCAATTAATTCTGTGGCGAATAAGAGTAAACATTAAAGAGAAATATGGGCGAAGAACTCGAGTACCAAACTAAAATTGTGTAATCATAGTGGTGAACGTTCCAACCACAATATGACTATTTTATAAAATATGGGCGAACCGGTCAACTAGTATACGGTGTTTTTTTACGCCAATTTCTATAGCCCGATCGGGACATATTCGCCAATTGGCGCATAATCGCCACTAAAAAAATCCCTGTTCAATAGGATCTCACATAGATCCATCTATATGCCTTTTTTACTATCTTGTAAGTTGTGCTTATTGATGTTGCAGATATGTTGTTCAATCTTCTTGCTTGAAAGATTTTATAACAAATCACACATGCACTGAACCTCAGTTCCTCGTCGGTGATGGTGTTTACTTTCAGTCCTCTATTTTCCCATTCAGCTTTTGTGAGTTTTGTGACTTCTGGCCTGGAGGGATGCTTGTGAGCCTTAGGCTTGTCAGTTATTGGATAACAAGTGACAGCGTGAAGGATATCCTTGGTTATTTGTTTGGGTTGATCCAACCACAACTTCTGGTCATGCAATCTGCTAAGTACCAACCTAATCCAGTCGGCCTTGAAGTCCCTCGGGAAATATAGGGCATTAGTTATCCCTTTAACCTCTAAGTGTTTGTGCTCTTCCTTTAGGTTTCCTTCTGCATCACAAAGCTTCTTATCAGCTTCATCCATCTCTAGATCTCCTATTTCGGTGATCTTGCAGTGAATATAAGACCTAACGTCTTCTATGAGCAAAACCCTAGGTGAAATCTTAGAAAACACATCGACTTCATCAGGTTGCGATGCAATCTCCAAGCATATCTTGTATTTGGGCTCTACACAGGTGCTATTCTTGATTAACCTAACCACATTATTCTTGTCACTCTTGATCTTTATGGTTCTTGACATGGTTGCCATTATTTTTCAAGTTTTAGGGCTTTCTTGATAAATAACGACAAAGAACTTTTGGTGCACTTGTTACTTACTTTGATCCATGATAATGATGAATGTTCTATTTGCTGTGTGCTTGGATCATGTTGAGGTCACTCTATTGAATGCTCTTCAATCACTCTATTTTTTTCTCTGCTTTCTCTTCAAATCATGGGTGCAGAATGAAGTTGTCTCGTCGTCTATTTATAGCCTTTTTGCCCTAGGTCTTGTCATAAATTCTCAACGACTCACCGGGACATGAAGACAGAGTTTGTCGGGAAGAATTTTAAAATCATCATCGGTGTTGACATGATGCTCAAGACAACTGTTAACAATTTTTCTTTTACCGACGGATATCAGTATTCTGTCGTGACAATATTTGTAACTTTGCCTTCTTACCGACGGTTGTCGGGTTACATTGGTAACTTAACCATTTTATGTGTTGACCAATAATTTCTGGTAAGTGTAAAAATCTCATCCATTATATTTACCGATGATTTTTGGAATGTGTATACCAACGGGGTTGTTTTCTCAAAATTGGAACAAGTAACATAGTATGCATCTTTATTATGTAGATTTTGACTATCTATCAATTTGTATAATGGAACTGATGCAAATTATGACTTGGTGTAGTGCAGTTCCATACTTACTTGTTCAACTCAAGTGGGAGTGGTGATGTCACTGGATCCATTGGATGGGGTGTCACCATTGGCATTGCTTGGTCCAGCTTCATCATTGCTTGAAGCTTTTCTCAACATTTTGCCTCTAGCCCTCCAGATATCTTCAATGGAGTTTCCATTGGGATATGTGCTTGTCTCTATCATTCAGTCTTTGCAATCATTTTTGAGATGACCAACTTTGTGACAATGTAAGCATGTCATTCCAGGGTTTGACCAGCCTCTAGACCTTTTGGTCCATGCCCTCATGCAGTTTGCAGTAATGTGACCATATCTACCATATGTTGTACAGTTTGTCCAAGTATTGTAGTCCCATACATATTGATTACCGATTCTCTTTGGTTGATAGGGAGTTTCTTGACCTTTTGGCTTCCATGCTTTCCTTTTCTTTTTCCAACATTCAAGACTTGTGTTCCCATTCATCTTGCATGTAGGACAATATTTGTCCATGTAGGTTTCCTTCTTTGGTTGTTCCATCTTAGACTTACATTCATATGCTTTATGTCCTTTCTTGTTACATTTATAACAGAATCCTATGAATGAAGATGTAGATTTAGGAATACCTTTCATTTTGTCTCAGCATACATTTGATGTGTGGCCTTGTTTTCCACAGTGCTTGCATGTTAGCTTTCTTGGTCTTGGATTTTCATAGACATTCTTTGGATTGGCTTGATTTGATGATTCTCTATTTTTAGTAAAGCCTATACCATTGTTGTTGTTGAATCTTTGTTGTCCTTCAAGAAAATCATCCATTGTTTTTATTACTTTCTTCAGCCTTTCTGATAACTTCATTATGTTGTTGCTGAATTCTAACCTCATGCTTTAGTTTTTCATTTTCTTCTCTTAGTTCACCGATAGCCTGCACTTTTTCAATGAGTTTATATTCATTATGTTTGCTTCTTGAATCATTAGAATAATTTGATTTGTTATCTCATGGTCATGCTCAACATGTCTTTGAATTTCTAACTCCTTTTCCTATAGCTTCTCTGTAATCTTCCTTTTATCATCAATAACAAGTGTTCTTTCTGTTTCAGCTTGTCAAGAAAAACCCATCACATCAATCATTCTTACCATCTGTCTCTCTTGACTGATTTGCAGCATCTTTATTTGCTCTGTCAGATGTTGATTGATCTCCTTCAGATTTGTGATGTTCTCTTTTGATGTATCTGATGTATTACTTGCATTTGATCCTGAAGATTCAAAGAAATATGGAATCTCTTCTTCTTGATAATATTTTTTATTGCTCCGAGCTGCCATACCTTTCCTCTCATCTAGCAGCTCTCTCATCTTGATTCTAGCTTCTTTATATTGTTCATAGAACATTTGTATCTCAAGCTTTTTATTCTCAATATTCTTATCAAGTTTGTACTTCTCCATTGTATGATCTTTTCTATTAAGCCTTTAAGCTTTCCCTTAAAGAGACTAAAGCTCTGATACCAATTTTTGAGATTAATGGGAAGTAGTACTGAGAGGGGAGGGGTGAATCAGTACCTCTAAAACTTTTAACTCTTTTCACCATTCATCATTAGTAATCATTCATTACTGTATTACTGACCATTACTGTTGTTCTTTCTTATGCATGTAGTATTAATTCATAATCTTTAATAGTTTTCAACATTCATAGAAACTTTCATGAAATTAATAAACACATAACACAAGATATGATATCATAGAAAACTCTTGTTAGGAAGTAAAAACTGTGGTGGGGATGGCACCCACAAAACTTCACTATCTGCAGAATGGAAGGGAGCGGGTAAGGGCTTACAATTGATCACTTTTGATGATCTACCCTGTTAGGAGTAATTAAGGTAGAAGGTAGATGCCAGTTAAGATGTACTCTGTTAAGAGCTTTAGCAACACTGATTTAAGTGTGCACTCAGTTAAGAAATTTACAATAGGACTATTAAGTCCACCTTTCTTGAAAGGATTTCTTAAGTGTACTACACTTGTTAGAATGAGTACATATGATTGACCTGACTATATGCAATCTATAATTTATGATTACATATCTATTAAAGCTCTCATAATAATAATATCACCTTAAGTGACTGATTAATACCTTTCTTTGCTCATCAATAGCCTGTGTTCTTGTTCTTGAAACTGATTTGATTCTTTTCTGTCATTCTGCATGAATTCTTTTGTCTGGTCTCTAGATGCTCTCCGTGGCTACAATCTTCATCAAACAACTACTATTTACAATAGATTGAGCATCTATTTATACAAGTATTTGACCTATCTTGGAATCACACATTACAATGTTAACTCTTAGATCCAAGGTTTACAACTTGACCTTGATCTTCAGTTTGCATGTTTTAAATCAGTAAAACTAATTAAAACAATAGTAAATACATTGCTTCCTCCACACATAATGGATTTAAAACCAAATCAAGAAGCTATAAATACAACTTTAGTGATTTATCTGATGTGGAAAGTCAGATCCACTTTTTGCGGGATGTAACTGACTGTCGGTTCATGGTCGTCAGGTTAAACTAAAAGTTTGTCGACATTCCTTTGTTGAACTGATCATTGGGTTCCCTTCATTTGTTGGGTTCCTCTCTTTTCTATTCTGTCAGGTTGCACTGTTGTTACTTCGTCAGGCTCCTTTGACCTTTTTTTCATTGGGTAACACTAAATAGTGTTTGTCGGGATGCATTTGAATTTGGCAGTATTGGGTAACCTTGGCGTCGGGTAGTGTTGTGCCTTGTTTGTCGGTGTAGTCTAAATTGATGGTGTAGATCATGTTTTTCCATGTGTATACTAATGAAAAAATATAATGTCTTCAATAACAAAATATTTGGAGCAGCAGAGAGTAATAATAATGCAAGGAAAATAATTCAGCATAATGACATATTCAGTTTGGTATATCAATGGTAGCAACATTAATAGACCATGCATTAAGAGTTAAAGAGATCAATATTAGTCATTTAAGGAGCAACATACAAATTAATCCTTGATAGTCCAAAAGCACAATTCAACATTTTACGAAAGTAAGAAGCCTTTCTACTGTTCATGCAGAGGTTTCATAGGTTGTCTTTAAGAGTTGAAAGGAGGTCTCATTTTTAGTCATGATACTTGTCATGATGTTTAACAGTCATGACAAAGATGTGAATATGTTTTCATGATATTGTTGAGAAAAGGTGAATCATGATACATTTTGAAGGGGACAATCCTATTGTCTAAGAAAGCATTCATCTATGATGTTAATGATCCATGAGTGATGAAGGTATCCACTCATTGTATTTACAAAAAATGGAATGCATCATTATTGATATCTCTCTATGATAAAGCAACTACAAATAGAGGGATTTAAAGGTGCTACCAAGTATCCTTCAAGATGGTTAGTTATTCTAGATAGCCAACACAAACTTGGACAACCATGCACTATGAATAACAACATACATAAGGATTCATGACTATCATATAGTTCTCACTAGAGTTTGAATCTAAGAAGGAAAAGAATAGTGAATATCCAAAAAATGGTTGTATTAGTTTTCACAGTAGTAGAAGCTAGCAATGTTTATCATGAATTTGCAGTTATGACAAAGGAAAAGAAGAGATACCAGAAGCCATAACGTATGTTGTTCATATGAGGACTGAGATTATATTTTGTTGCTAAAAATATAGCAATGGAGTGATCATATGCTGAAAAGGATAAAATGACGAGAACATATGTCTGAGTACTTATGCTCAAAGAGGTGAGTTGGAGCCAAATCTTAGAATCCTACTATAACAATTGTGTTGCAGGTGCAACTAGAGTCATGATTATCAAAGTTGCTACCATCTTTTTATCAGCATGTTATAGAGCAAGAATAATTAATGCAAGTACAATCATCATAGAAATATGACAACAATGATGGTGGATAAGGAACTTTGTAAAAAGCAGTGTCAAAGTGATGCGTGTTATAAGTGATAGATAGGGGCAAATAATTCAATTTCCCTGAGCATGAATGGTAATGAAAGGAGGCATAGGAAATTTGGGCATCCCATAATGTAGAAATATGTAATGAAATGTAAATGGATAGAAGATGTGAGGCCATCGCGCACAAAAGGCTCCAAAACACAAATATTTTCATTCAAATACAGCCACAGGAAGAGAAAATGAAACTTTAGAGATACTTGTTAAAAGATGCAACCAGAACCATGGTTCTTCATCAATGTTGTAGTTTTGAGTAGAGAAATCCTCAACAAATCCCATATAAAACTCCACAGTCGAGCTTAAGACCTCCAAGTCCAGATACAACCATGGCGGCACGAGCAAGGAAAGATGGAAATTTCTTCATGGCAGTGGATTAGGGTTTCCACAACCCTCAAGTGCCCTTTTTTCTAAGGGTGGAATTGAAAATGATTTAGGGCTATCGAGATTTTTGATGCCCTTGTGTTTTTATTGTATGTTTTTGAAATCCGTGGTCATTCCATTGTAATGATATTTTTAATACTTGCATTGCTATTTTACTTAAAAATAAAATCATATATTTCCTTAATATATGATTATATTATTAAGTAAAATATTATTTTTTTAATCTTTATTATTGTTTTCCTTGAGGATAGCTTTTTAATTTAATAGCTATCAATTGATGTTTGTTATAAATCAATTAGTAATTATTTTAAAGTCTTTTGA
This sequence comes from Thuja plicata, assembly GCA_018584345.1. Lineage (NCBI taxonomy): Eukaryota > Viridiplantae > Streptophyta > Pinopsida > Cupressales > Cupressaceae > Thuja > Thuja plicata. Next base: position 624,975 of record MU223851.1, read on the forward strand.
GGAAACAATAATAAACTGCAAAGGGTTGGAGAGATAATGATATTTTAAAAGGCTTTAAAGACTTCTTCTTGGAAGTGGTAACTGTTTGGGACATAAGGAGTGGATTTAGGAGATGTTGGAGGCAATTTAGGGGTTGTTTGAGTCCTTTTAGGGGAAGTTGGATGAGGTGTTTAGTTCTTTATGAGTGTGAGTGGATTTTTCCACCATAAAGACATCTCTTTAGTGGTTTTTGGTTCCTCTTTTTGGGCCTACTTTTTTGCATCCGACCCAGGTTGGTTGGGGACTTGGTACTTAGTATTTTTGAGGGCTCATTGGGAGGGGATTTCTGATTATGGAGAGGAGACTTTTGTGTCCTTGAGTTTTTTTTTGCTTTTTTATTTTTAACTCATTTTTTAAAAACACAATACATGTTTACTGAGTCTTTAGAGCAGGATATTATCTGAGTTATTTTTAGTCTTATTTTTCTTTTCTGCATATCTGAGTACACTATAAGTGATTGATAAAGGTAATTTTGTGAATGTTGTCATTCCTTATTGTTTGGTCTCATCTAAGTACCCATTTTCTGGAGTGTATGTTTGTTTGTAGGTTGTAGTTTTGTGTTTATGACTTGAAACTCTTAAGTGAAGATTTCTTTCCCTAATAGTCTCATTCAAGACCTTAATGTGAAACATTTATGCAAGCATATACAAAGAGTTTGTAATTTCCCTTAAGTCAGATAATACTTAACCATCACTTAGTCATTGTGGTTATGATTCATAGCAGTTTGGTGCATCACCTAGCAAGACAGAAAATTTGCATTTAATGTTGTTTTCAATTTCTCTTTTGTATCTTTTCTCCCTTTTCCTTCTAGAGTTTGGTTTAGTTGTGATTCAAATAAGTGATTATCCAATAGAAACCAGCCTAGAATCTGAAGGTTTCATTTGAATTATTGTGTATCCCACACGTAGAAGTGAATCCCATGTTATGCCAAATTATTAAACTTTAGAGTTTAATAGAGTACAAAATTTGATGCATAACACAACTATAATTCAAGAGAAATATGTAAATTTTCATTCTATAAACAACAACTATAAACCAAGGAAATTATGTAGATTTTCACACTATCAACTGCAATTATAAACCAAACTATTTTACTTTCTTGGAAAAAAAAACCTCCTATGACATGCATTATCCTTGAATATTCCTCATAATAAAACTTGCACAATCAATTATTAGCAAGCGTTCTATGATTTAATTACTTAATGTGTGTTGTTAAATTTGTTTTTTTATTCTTTTGAAAACTTAGAAATGAACATAGGTTTATGACAAATATATAGAGATAAAATCCAACAATGAGAGATGTGTTCAGTGATGTCTTCCAACCTCACTCATTTGTACAGGTTGATATCTTATGTTGAACTACATATTGCATTTTAAGCACAATTAGTGCTCACCCCGCAACACAATAAATCTTGCTAAACCAAAAAAAGTTACAAATTCAATTTTCACCAAATTGTGCTTAAAATGCACAATTTTAAGCACAAACATCCTTTGTCTTTCACAAACATCCTCTTTCTTATTTTGTTTTGGAAAAATAACAAAGGAACTCCTGCGACATGAGAAAGGATTAACCAATGTGACATAAGAACACACTCATTAATTTTCAAAATCAACAACACAAAGTTTGCCAATTCTTGTTCCTTTATTCAAATGCTCAACTTTGCACAATGAAACTCAAAGTTTTCAGAATACAAGATAATTGCCTATAGCTTTAGTAAAAATGAGGGTCATTACTTCAATCCAAGTTGACCTTTGTATCTTAGTGTGATATATTCTCTTTTATAATAGCTTATGTTATTAGATGTATAAACTTGTATTATTCAAGTTTATATATACTATAAGCACACAATCCATTAGAATTACAAAAAAATCCAATCATCTAATAAATCTTATTATCGAAGTGAACTTGTAAAATCTTGTTTGCCCAATGTTGTGCTCCAAACATACAAGCCATTAGTGTAACCAAGATAAGATGATTATGATTGATCTTCATATAAGTTGTAAGGTAACATTAGATAAATGAATTTCGTATGCAACAAATGGAACCCCCTTTCGTGAGGATCATGAGAAGTGTACATAAAGGCAAGGCAATGATTCTTCTAAAGGATCGACAAGTATAAGTCTTTCAGGCCTTACGTGAGGTTTTTATAAAAAACATTAATATGAACTTAATGGTTTACATAGAATTTTTTGTATGTTTTTCATTGAATTTCTTATTTGTTTGTATGGTTTACATTGAATGGTTCATATGTTTGTCGTTGAATTGTTGTATTCTCTAACCACTTGAAGCATCCGATGCCCCAATAAAAAGAAGACAAAGAGATATACAGATGAACATCCTTCAAGTATGACTTCGAGTATTGGATGCCCAAAGACATAAAGAGAGAGATACAAACAAACATTGACTCTCTCTTCTTGTCTTTCGGGCATCCAAAGCTTCAAGTCACACTTGAAATCATCAGATCTTTTGACAACTTCAGTATTTTGTCTTCAATACCATTTCCAGAAGAAGGCATTTGTGAGTGGTTTGGCTATATTTGAAGCCAAGTAAATTGACTAAATTAAGTTTATATTCTTGTAATTTGTTTGGTGATATTGGGTTGTAACCATGAGAGTATAGATAAGAGTAATGACTGTGTATGAGAAAGCAACATATAAAGACATTGGAGGAGTGGACAAAGGTATGTTTTTAAGGGTATAACATTAATGATAATTTGTTGTAGGAAGTAGGCCTAATGAGTCAATTTGATTATGATTGATCTTCATATAAGATGTAAGCTAACATTGGATAAATGAATTTCATATGCAAGAATCGAAACCCCCTTTGGCGAGGATCCTGCACATTGTACATAAGGTAAGGTGATGATTCTTCTCAAGGATCAACATGTATAAGTCTTTTAGGCCTTTCTGAGAAGATAGACTAAAGATATCAAGGCTCAAGAGACCAAAATAATTGGTCTCATTCTTTTTGTCCATGTAACTGCTAAATGTTTTTACCTTTCATTAGCTCATCATTAGTGGGGGACTGAAGGAATTTAATAGACAATATTTTCATGATAACGTATCTTATTTTAGTTGAGGTTGCACAAATATCTATCTATATTTTGCACACCTTGTGGACTTCAAGGACATCCATAAAGAAGCATCTCCTCTTGTGGCCTACATTACAATTTTAAACAGAGCCGTATATTTTCTAACACGGTTTTAAGTGTCAACTAGAAAAAAAATTCAAAAGGGTGAACTGATTGAGGTGGGGAATGTGAAGAATTTGACAGTAGAAAGGCTTGAATATTGATGACATGATTTGGAGGTTTTGATCTCGTAATAGGTATTAAATCCCCTAAAATAATCTATTCGGAAATAAACAAGTGCACTAGGCATGAACTAGGGGTGTGCAATACGTTTGAGCCAAACTAGATGCAATCATTTATCATTATCAAAGGTTGATAAATGATTGCATCTAGTTAGTCTTGAATGCATTGCACACCCCTATTTCACACCTAGTGCACCTACTATTGCATGATAGATTATTTTAGGGGATTTTGTTACCTATTAGGAGATCAAAACCTCAAACTCAGGTCATCAATCTTTAAGCCTTTCTACTATCATTCTTCACACCCCCACCTCAATTAGTTCACTATTTTGAATGTGTTTTTTCTAGTTGACACTTAAGACGGTCTTAGAAAATATACAACTTCTTTATGGATGTACTTGAAGTCTAGAAGTGTGCAAAATAGATAAATTCGTGAAACCTCTACTAAAATAATATAAATTACCATGAAAATGTGATCTATTAAATTCGTCCAGACCCCCACATTTGATGAGCTAATCAAAGTTAAAACATTTTGGCAATCACATGGACCAAAGCCAGGGACCAATTATTTTGATCTCTTGAGCCCTCAAATCTTTAGTCCAATTTGGCATCAGAATTCCAACACCACTGCCGTTGGACTTCCAATATGCACCAACGGGGATGTTGTACTCATGATGGCATCCCCGTCAGACATTACGACGGGGCTTGGGTTTTCCTGATGGCATTTTCCAATAGTGATGGTGCACTTGAAATGATATCCCCATCGATAATTGTAATAGGGGTTGGGTTTTCCCAATGACATTTTCTGACGGGGATGCTCAACTGGTGATGGCATCCCCGTTAAAAATGGTGATGAGGGCTAGATTTTCCTGATGAATTTTTAAACAGGGATGTTGTACTAGCGATGACATCATTGTCAAAAATGGAGATGAGGTTTGCCTTTGCCCAACCACATTTTACGACAGGGATGTTGAATTGGCGACGATATCACCATAAAAAATTATGATGAGGGCTGGGTTTTCTTGACAAAATTTTGTGACGTGGATGCTATACTCGTGATGACATCCCTGTCAAAATTTTATATAGAGAACACATCGCTATTGTGACGGTTGGTCAGTGTCCTGACAGAATGTGATGTCAGAAATGAGTACTCATTTAACTATGGATGAGTGGTCATTTTTGACACCTTAACCATTACAATTGCGAGTGAGGCCTTAGCCATCACACTTAACGATGCAAAAATGATGACAAATTTTTGTGATGATTTTCTATCATTTTTCTAACAGTTAGCCATCAGAATTTGGCACCAAATGTATTAGTGTGTGATTCGTTTAGAATTTTTTGAGTATGCACTCCATACAATAAATAGATGAATATCATCATCTGTGCCTTTACCATTCCTCCAATAGCCCCTATTGGTCTTGAATCCAAGCTATGGGATAGCCTCAATAATAATGTCTATCAATCCATGTAGCCACTTTTCCTAAAAACATTTGTGCATAACCCAAATGGTATCCTCTGTTGTGCCAAGATCCAATGCCTAAGCCATGAACATAGAAACTATATCTGAATTGACTCTGAAGTAATGATATGCATATATGAACTCTTCACCAAGTATAAAATCCATAATTTGATAAAAAATAGGGTCATTAAACTTAAATATATGCTTCAACCTCTTTTTTGTGATACGACCCATGAATGCAACATGTTGTTTATCTATATCAAGTTCACCTCTATCACTGCTACCTTCTCAACCCCACACCTACTCATGAATGTTGTGATTTCTCAACAAGCATGCACAATAAATCTGCATAAGAAGGCTCTAAACACCACCAAAAATGACATTACTTCACCCAGTACTCAAGGCATACTTAGCCTTGATAGCAACCCATATAGTACCAAGGTAATAATCATGAAAAAACAAGAAATACACGTTGGTATGTATGGGATAGTCCTACAATAATACCAAATATCACATCAATCTTTCCTCAAAAGCATTGACCATTTGTCTCGGATGTCACAATTCTATATGGAATAGTCTGTAATAAATGTGAAGCATCTCATAGAATTATAAATTAAAACCAAACTATATCATCCAATTGGGAGATTATTACAACTCCAACCCTTAAAAAGACAAGAAACTCAATGTAAATCTAGGCATACAAAAGGCACATCTAACCCTTCAAGTTTATTAAAATCCTCACGAAAGTCTTCACCAACTTCTATAATATTATCAACTGTCCAATTAGCTAGTAGATCTGCCATTCCACTGCCCTCCCTATGAACATGCATAATTTTAAAATTATTAAAAGATTTAAGCATCTTATTGATTGATATAATATATTTATTCAAGGCCGATACATTGGATTCACCTTTAATAGTAGATTTAATGATAATTTATGAATCTCCTTCAGGATGCATCCTCTCCACCTCTAGTTGTTTATCCATTTCCATTGCAAACCATGATGCTTGGACCTTTTCTAGGTTATTAGTTCCATTTGGTAATCTCTTCATCCCAATGACAATTAAATTCACCATGTCATCACAAATTTCCACCCTGACACCTGAAGGACCTGAATTGCCTCTTGATGCTCCATCAAAATTAACTTGTATACACCCCTTATCTAGTTTTTCCCATAAAAAAATGGTATTAAATTCCTTATTACTTTGCTTTGGATCAACCCAACAAGACCCATAAATATGCCGTAAGTTGAAACCTTTATTGCAATTACACAAACTCTTGATATTTTCTTGGTGGTAGCACCATGAAAGAAAACCATTAATGTTCAAAACTATCAACATAAATGATATCATTCCTAAATCTAATCCAAGATTGGGATTTTTTGATTCTCTATCCATTAACTCCTATTTTTAAAAAATAAATAAATTCACAAAAACTAAAAAGTAATATTTATAAAGATGCATCATAGTACTCTATTAAAAATTTAAAGTACTTATGCATCTCTAAAATATTCAAATTATATACGTACACATTATACGACTGTGATTTTAAAAAAGTTGGTATAAATTAAAACCAAACTATATCATCCAATTGGTATACGATTACAACTCCAACCCTTAAAAAGACAAGAAACTCAATGTAAATCTAGGTGTGGTGCAAAAGGCACATATAACCCTTCAAGTTTACTAAAATCCTCTTGAAAGTATTCACCAACTTCTATAATATTATGAACTTCCCAATCAGCTAGTAGATCTTCCATTCCATTTCCCTCTCTATGGACATGCATAATTTTAAAATTATTAAAAGATTTAAGTGTCTTATTGTTTGATATAATATATTTATTCAAGGTTCATACATTGGATTCACCTTTTATAATAGAATTAATGATAATTTATGGATCTCGTTCAAGGTAGATCCTCTTCACCTCTAATTTTTTAGCCATTTCCACTGCAAACCATGATGCTTGGATCTTTGCTAGATTATTAGTTCCATTTGGTAATATCTTCATCCCAATGGCAATTAAAGTTGCCATGTCATCACGAATTGCCACCCCCACACCTGAAGGACTTGGATTGCCTCTTGATGCTCCATTACAATTAACAAATTATCCACCCCTTATCTAGTTTTTCCCATCCAATATTGGTATTAGCTTCCTTATTACTTTGCTTTGCATCAACCCAAAAATGCCCATGAATAGGCTAGAAGTTGAAACCTTTATCATAATTACACAAACTCTTGATATTCTCTTGGCGGTAACACCATGAAAGAAAACCATTAATGTTCAAAACTATTAACATAAATGACATCATTCCTAAAGCTAATATGAGATTGGGCTTCTTTGATTCTCTATCCATTAACTCCTATTTAAAAAAAAATACTTCATTTCACAAAAAATAATAAGTAATATTTTTATAGATGCATCATAATACTCTATGAAAATTTTAAAGTACTAATGCATCTCTACAATATTCGAATTATGTACGTACACATTACACGACTATGATTTAAAATTGTCGGTATAAATTAAAACCAAAATATATCATCCAATTGGTGTATGATTACAACTCCAACCCTTAAAAAGACAAGAAATTCAATGTAAATCTAGGTGTGCAAAAGGCACATCTAACCCTTCAAGTTTATTAAAATCCTCCCGAAAGTCTTCACCAATGTCTATAATAACTTCCCAATTAGCTAGTAGATCTTCCATTCCATTGCCCTCTCTAGGGACATGCATAATTTTAAAATTATTAAAAGATTTAAGCATCTTATTGATTGATATAATATATTTATTCAAGGTCGATACATTGGATTCACCTTTAATAATAGAATTGATGATAATTTATGAATCTCCTTCAAGGTGGATCCTCTCCACCTCTAGATGTTTAGCCATTTCCATTGCAAACCATGATGCTTGTACCTTTGCTATATTATTAGTTCCATTTGGAAACTCTTCATCCCAATAACAATTAAATTCCCCATGTCATCGCGACTTGCCACCCCCACACCTGAAGGACATGGACTGTCTCTTGACGCTCCATCAAAATTAACTATTATCCACCCCTTATCTAGGTTTTCCCACCCAATATTGGTGTTAGCTTCCTTATTAATTTCCTTTGGATCATCCCAACAAGGCCCATGAATAGGCCACAAGTTGAAACCTTTATTGCAATTATACAAACTCTTGATATTTTCTTGGTGGTAGCACCATGAAAGAAAACCATTAATGTTCAAAACTATCAACATAAATGACATCATTCCTAAAGATAATCCGAGATTGGGCTTCTTTGATTCTCTATCCATTAAATCCTATTTTTACAAAATAATTAAATTGACAAAAAATAAAAAAGTAATATTTCTATAGATACATCATAATACTCTATGAAATTTTTAAAGTACTAATGCATCTCTATAGTATTCGAATTATATACGTACGCATTACATGACTATGATTTTAAAAAAGTTGGTATAAATTAAAACCAAACTATATCATCCAATTGGTATATGATTACAACTCCAACCCTTAAAAATACAAGAAACTCAATGTAAATCTAGGCATGCAAAAGGCACATCTAACCCTTCAAGTTTACTAAAATCCTCTTGAAAGACTTCACCAACTTCTATAATATTATCAACTGCCCAATTAGCTAGTAGATGTCATTCTATTGCCCTCTCTAGGGACATGCATAATTTTAAAATTATTAAAATATTTAAGCATCTTATTGATTGATATAATATATTTATTCATGGTCCATACATTGACCTTTAATAATAGAATTGATGATAATTGATGAATCTCCTTCAAGGTGAATCCTCTTCACCTCTAGCTATTTGGTAATTTCCACTACAAACCATGACGTCTATACCTTTTCTAGATTATTAGTTCCATTTGGTAATCTCTTCATCCCAATGAGAATTAAATTCCCCATGTCATCACGAATTGTCACCCCCAAACCTGAAGGACATGGATTGCCTCTTGACGCTACATCAAAATTAACTTTTATCCACCCTTATCTAGTTTTTCCCATCCAATATTGGTATTAGCTTCCTTATTGCTTTTCTTTGGATCAACCCAACAAGGGTCATGAATAAGCCGTAAGTTGAAACCTTTATTGCAATTATACAAACTCTTGATATTTTCTTGGTGGTAGCACCATGAAAGAAAACCATTAATGTTCAAAACTATCAACATAAATGACATCATTCCTAAAGCTAATCATGGGCTTCTTTCATTCTCTATCCATTAACTCCTATTTTAAAAAAACAATTAAATTCACCAAAAATAAAAAGTATTATTTCTAAATATTCAAAACACATTACATGACTGTGATTTTAAAAAAGTTGGTAGATTGAAGGAGCCAATTTTGTTGTACATCAATGACTGAGGCGGGTCCATGGAGGGGGGCTTCCTTATAAACATGGCTGAAATTTATAGGAATATTTAAAGCTTAGTGGTTCCATGAATTTTGTAATACATTTCAACCTAAAAATTTAAGCCCCTAAATTTAAGGAAGCTCTATTTCATAGTGTTTAGAAATGAGTTATAAAATATTATATTTATAAATTATTTTTTGACTTCAATCTCCCTGATTTTTTTTTGGAGGGAATCATTTTTTTTTTGGAAACTAGAGAGAAATGATTGACATGTGGTAAAAAAAAACCCATTGGGGCAATTTCTAGCCCCACCTCTTTTTTACAATTCAGAAATAAAAAAATTAGGAGCTCCTATTTTTTAGCAAAAGATTCTAAATAAGTATATGCCCCTTGAAGTAATAAATTAAAATTGTACAAATATAATTATTGTTAACCTTTGTAGCTTTAGTCGTATGATCATTTAGAATACATATAATACATGTTGATTAATAATAATATATTATATATGTTATATTATTATTAATCATATGAAATTTAATATTCAATATTAATCTATTATATTATTTTAAATTAATAATTGATTGATGAAACATTATAATATTGATTATATTATAATTGATGGGAAGAGGCATGTCCTTTCAAGGACATGCCTCTCTAAACACACACACACACACACAATCAATTGTCATTATATTAATCTCAATAATAATGAATAGACATGTCCCATGAAGGGACACGTCCCTCCTAGCCTCATTCCCAATATAAATGAAAGAGAGACTGTTGCATTTGGAAAACACAAAGAAAATACAACATAGAGTGCTATATATTTGCAGCTATCCTAAAACTTAACATGGTATTGGATCCAGACTGTAAATGTAAGAGAGTAGTTTCTTGATGGTGAATGTGTGATTATCTCAGAAAATACAGTGTCAATACAGGTACCATATCTCACAATTACACTATTGGATGTTTTCGAATTTTGGATATGTTTGTGATAAATAAATTTCGGAGAATATCACCAAAGCGATTGGAGAGAAAATGTTGGGTTCAAAAGTTATGACTTCCTTTGTACGACTCTATGTGAAATTCCTGAAAGGGGCTTTCATTAAAGAGATATATTAATTTGTTATGATCGTGGTCAAGCATTAACAAAGAAGCATGTATTCAAGGAAGGGTGTCTCTTTCTAGAGATAAAGTATTAATTATAGAGTGTAACCTATCTTGGAGAAATCAAGTCATTTCACAAGAAGACATGAGAATTGTTCAATGATATAAGAGTGTGAATTGTACATTGTGGTGGGGGGGGGGGGGGGGAAAANGGGGGGGGGGGGGAATAATAACCTATGTTACATTTCTATTTGAACCATCCTTAGTGGGGAGATAATTCAAAGGGGAGATGTCTCTCAAATAATATGAGAAGATGTTTTATGATTTGATGTCTATGGACCTTCATTGAAGTAACTCAAGTGTCAAGGATGTTGATGCGTAGATAAGTATAAATTATTATCCTTGAATATTACATTTATATACTCATTATAGTCTCTCTCTCATCTATATTTTTATATGTACTATAAGAGCTATTTTCCTTGATCTTTTCTGGAGATACTCTTGCAATAAAAAGAAGATTGATATCATATCCAGAGGGAGTCTGACTCTTCAGAGGTAACATTGGATGAGGAGATAAGAAGATTAATATCAGACTCAGAGGGAGTCTGATAGTTCATCTTAAGCAATCTTGGATAAAAAGATCAACATATTGATATATGCTAAATGAGCTCTTCTCTGTGAGAGAAGTTCGAGGTGAAATCCCTTGATTTCACCCTCTGAGCTGAGACATGATGGATGTCATATGTGTGACTCCATATTTTTAATGGGCCTACCCCTTGTGTAAATCATGAGGAAGTGACAACTTCCAAATGATTATCACTTGTATTTGTTAGAGTTATTGGAAGGTGACGATCTTACAATAACTTGATCTTGTATTGCGATAGACATCTTATGATGGTTGAAATAGATCATGATAGATGATAGATTGCATGGTGGATTAAGTTCCTTAAACAAACCATGGCCTTCTATCATGATAGACATCTTATGATGGCTGAAACAGATCATGATAGATGATATCTTGCATGGTGTATTGAGTTCCTTAAACATGCCATGATCTTCTATTGTGATAGACATCTTGTGATGGCTGAAACTGATCATGATAGACGATAACTATTCTTATGGTAAGTATTATTGAGTGTACATGTGCACATTACCTATAGGACATTTTTAAGTTATGATGAATATCATGAGACTTGATATTCTTGGTCATACCATATCTCTGATATCATATTGAGGTGATATCTAAAATGAATTTTGAGTTATGGTGAATATCATAAGATTTGATATTCTCGGTCATACCATATCTCTAATATCATATTGAGGTGATATCTAAAATACTTTCTGAGTTATGGTGAATATCATAAGAATTTATATTCTTGGCCAAAATATATCTCTTCAATATCATATTGAGGTGATATCTAAAGTACTTTCTGAGTTATGGTGAATATCATGAGACTTGATATTCTTGGTCATACCATATCTCTGATATCATATTGAGGTGATATCTAAAATATTTTTTGAGTTATGGTGAATATCATGAGACTCGATATTCTTGTTCAGACCATATCTCTTGATATCACTATGAAATGATATCTTCTCTCTTGAAAGTAATGGATCTTTTGTGAATTGCAGTTTTGATGAATTTTATCTTCCCTAGCTAAGATGAAGTGTTGATGTTTTGTGTAGCTATGGTGAGGGTCATAAGTGTTGACATGGGAGACCAATACATATTTTGTTTGATCATCCTCCCTAACTAAGAGGGAGTGTTAATGTTTGTAGCTTCAGTCGTATGGTATTTAGAATACATATAATATATGTTGATTAATAATAATATATTATATATGTTATATTATTATTAATCATATGAAATTTAATATACAATATTAATCTATTATTTTATTCTAAATTAATAATTGATTGATGAAACATTATAAGATTGATTAAATTATAATTGATGGGAAGAGGCATGTCCTTGATGCCTTTCTCTCTCTCTCTCTCTATATATATATATATATATATAATCAATTGTCATTATTAAGCTGATAGGATTTTTTATTGTGGGCTTTGCACACTGGAAAATTGTCTGATACAAAACTTTTTTCTGGAAAGATGTATGATGTCGATAAATGGGTCAGTAAATAGGGTGGTGCCAGAAAAAATCCATCTAGATAAAATCAGAAACATCATGCCACTACTTTGAGATGCGGTTAAACCAGTTCCTCTACATGGAGATACAACCTGAAATCTAGGAGTAAATATCAAATTTTTGCCATCTATTAAAACCGTGAACCTTAGAAGAAGAAATGCATAACCATCTAAGAAATGAATTTGGATAAGTTTGCGTTGCATTTGAAACAAATTTTGTATTCATGTCAATTGCAACTAAACTGTGTAGCTATTATACACTTTCAAAAGTGGACGAGGTCATCGAACAATCCAATATTAAAGACGCCTTGTTTAGGTAGCCGTGTGTGGTGAGAAATGACCATTGGAGAAGCCACAAACCATAAAAGTTAATTACACTGAATTGCTGCTAGATCGTCGATTTTATTTCTATGTAGATGAATTGGTTTTATTCTCCACTTCCTCGGCTCCTTCCATAACATATTGGCATAAAAAACATGCCACTTTGTTTCTTTTCTTGGCTTTGAACCTGTGACCTAAGTGATTTTTATTTTGTGTTTCTTGCAGGTGAAAGGGTGTCCTCAGAGTAGAGAGAGGTGTCCAAGCAACCCAAGGCCAATAAATCAACATTTTTTGCCTTTGTCTGGTGTGTGCATTTTTCTTAATTTCTCGCTCAAATTTTACTCAATTTGAGCCTTAGATTGTTATAAACCCAAGAGAGGAAAACAAATAATCAATGGGGGACTTGGTGAAGCTCACACAGTTCGCTTTTATTACTCTTTTATTACTCTAGTTTTTGACTTCATGCTCATGAAATTGATTTCTATCATTATTTCTTTCAGAGATGAAAATTTACAGATCACCTCTGATGAGGCTCATAGTTTCATGTCGGAAGATGAAGAAGAGGATGAAATATTTCCAAAGAATGAATATGTAGAGGAGGAACAAGTACGTGGAAGAAATGTGTAGGAAACACAAGAAACATATGAAATATAAATACTTGTAAGGATATTACAGTGTCCAAGGCTTTGCTCCGTTTTGAAACTATGCTAAAGAAGAGGGAAGGGACTTTGCAGTACAATTTGGCCATGGTTGTCATGGAAATCATAGTGATTTTAGAGAAGAACAACTAGCTCATAAGAGTTGCATTCAATCCCAATTCCCCTGTTGCCAAGGTGTTGGTAGAACAACTGTTGAGAATCATTATACAAGATGATGAGGATTCAAGTCTCCTGATGGCTTGTATTAAGGCAATTGGGTGCCTTGCTCAGACCTTCCCTTCTCAAGAAACCAAAATTATTGCTCCCTTGGTGAAGCACTTGGATCAAAGAGAACCTTTAACGTGTAGAGAAGCTGCAATTGCTCTTACAAAATTTGGGTGCAAAGAAAATTATCTGCATATAGAACGTTGTAGGTTAATCATAGAGCCTGGTGCAGCTCCATTTTTTATCCAACTTGTTTATTTTGGGGATTCTAGTGTTTCGGGCTCTTAGATTCCTAGTCTCATTCTGCTATGCTACTTGGCTCTCCATGTTGGAGATAGTGAAGCTCTTTCCAAAGAAGAGGCATTGTATTCCCTTGAATGGGCATCTAAGCAGCCCCATATGGTGCAAGATCCTACACTAGACAAAATTCTTCTAGATACTAAGGTCGCCTAGAGCTCTACCAGTCAAGAGGATCTCGATTTCACTGAAACAACTGCTACTTCTGCTGCTTCATATTTGTACAGTACACAAATCCAACCACTGGAGCCTTTCACCACACAGGTGTACACATGTGGAAGTATAGATTGGACACATGAAGCGTCTAAGAAATGCCACATTAAAGTGCATCCCGCCAAAAAAAAATGCCATGTTTAGGCTCCCCCAAATGGTGTGTTAAGATTTGATTAGCCCAACTTCCTTTTGCATCCCATTACATGTTTCATTCGTGAACATTAATGTGGTCATTTTAATACATTATTTTCTTTTCCATGCATACGTTAATTGGGCTAGATGCAAACATAAGTATTCAAATTTGGAAGGTCTTACTTATACATATTTAGTGTATTTTAACATGGAAATTAATAAAAGATTTGAGTTTTCTACCTTGGAATTTGCAAACTTTTCAAATAATTTAGTGTCAAAAGAAAAATGCTCTTTCTAAAACATTTGATACCATATATTATTTCCAGGAAATAAGTGGATTTTTTTAAAATTAAAAAGATTGAAATTCACAATGATTTTGTTGACATGTATAATGTTTTTTACAAATTCTTAATCTATGTATACGTAGGGAATGTTACAAGCTACTTTTAACATGTATTCCACCAACTACATGGATGGATCTCATCACAATTTATATATGATCAGTACCTTTTTATAACTGAAAAATTCAACATCTATTTATCCGAGAATTCAACCACTAAGCATTAATCAACAAACCATTGATTGGTCAATATAAACTACTATTTAGAATGTTTTTTTTATAGTTCCATTAATAAATTTTTGAGCTAAACATTAATATTGTGCTTTGGTTTTTTAGATCCTAGGAGAACTATTTTACAAATGTGGGGTGTCAGCAAGAAGTTGAGTCCACTTTTTGGGCAAAAAGTGGAAGTGTTTTTCTTGTTTTTCAAATTTTTAGTCAATTGATGTCAAAATTTGAGGTACTTAGAGATTGAATCTCAGAAAAATCCACTAATAGAAAATGTAGTGCTTGGAGTCTAGTTTTCAAATATGTAATTTTTTTTAATACCCACATGGCAGAAAATATATTTTAGTAGGCATGTTTAGAACCCCCTTTTTCAAAATATCTGTTTCAGGACCATACCACACACGTGTACGACCACCCTATTTTGAAGTAAATAGATGAATTTTTGTAAATACTTATGGGGAAAGGTAGCTAGCACATTAAAGATTGGTCAGAATATTTTTTCTTTTTTTTAACTGAATATTTTTTTTATTCATTTTTAATTAAGTATAAAGTACATTTTCAAAACCTCTGGTGTACAACCACCATAATTTGATGAAAATTTCACTTTTTTTGAATTATTTTTTTTTAAATTTTTGGAGGAAATTCTATGTAGATTGGTCACATATAATTCATTTTTTCAAAAAGCTAAAATAAAAAAAGTTATTAAAATTTTAGTTAACCTTACTATTTCAACTTTAGGTACCAATTTGGTGTAATAATTATTGGAAAAATACTAAAATTTGTCATATCACTATAAAAATTATATTTTTATAATCTTTACAATGTGAACTGAAATGGGTTTTCGTTTCGTCTAAAATTTTATTCGGGAAGACCTCCGAAAAATTATGACAAGGCGCAAATTTTATTTTTAAATGCCTTAGTCATTTTTTTGCAAGGCCAAGCACAAGCTTGGTGGGACCAAGCCTGTCCTGAACCAAAAACCAAGGCGGAGGTACAGTCCCCACTCCTAGTTTTTAGAAATGGGCACCCGTTATTTAAAATTCAAAAAATAGGTGCCCATTTTGTTTTGGACCATTGAAACCGAAACAGGCACCCGTTTTATAAAATGGGCACCCGTTTCATGAACGGGCACCCGTTTCATTTAAATAATGGGTGCCCATTTCTGAAAGATCTGTTGGAGACAAAAGATAGTTTTTTGGGCCTGCTCTCAATGATTGATGATTATTCAATCATTTGTATGACATATCCGTGTTGCAGAAAGAATATTTTGAAAGAACATTCTCTTTTCTTGTCTTGTTTTGGATTTGACAAGAAGGGATTCATTTGAATTCAAATTTTGGTGCAAACACGGGATCAAAAAAATGCAGAAAGAGGAAAAGAAAGGTTCTGACAACTGATGAGATTGCAGCAAATAGAGAGAAAGAGGGAAAACGACAACGAGAAAGAAGAACAAGAATTTGAAACCTGGATAATTTTGGAGCATCGAGTTCAACAATCGGCTCAGAAGATGAGAACAATGAGGACACCATGATGGATGCAGAGGTTAAAGAAGAAAATGCAATAGGAGAAAATTCAGGTGCATTTTCTAATCAAGTGTTGGACACAGGTATGTCTTCACAGCCAAATGAAACTTATTGTGATAAAGAACTTGATATTTTTGAATTAGCAGGTTACTCTTTAAATAATTTAGATTTTCTTCTTGAAAATAGAGTAACTGATTTTATTTCAC
>MU223851.1:650515-680614 GCA_018584345.1 Thuja plicata
TGTCTGCAAGTTGTTCTTTCACTATCTTTGCCAACTCCACGTTTGTCATCCTTGTAGGCAAATCTCCTTCCTCTCCTTCAGACATCTTCCCTGATCTACTTGTGGCTCTGATACCACTTGATGCAAACGTAAGGGTGGTGGACAAGGAAAAGATCCAAGAGGTTCCAAAGAAGGAAAATTTCACTTTATTTCACAAGGCCATGTGTGATTTATTGAGTCCATTGATGTAAGGCTAAATGAGCCATTTTGTCAAAATTGTCATAGTTGTCCATTTAGGGAATAGATTGTTCAAATAGGTCAAATGATGTAAAATCATCTATGTAAGGTTGAAGATGATGTAAAGTTGGAGAAGGATTGGAAAGCATTGGAAGCAATTTTGGTATCATATTTTCATTGTTCAATCTATTGTTTTGTTGTATTGAAAGTTTTCCCTCTTGTTTCCAGGCCTTGTACAGAAATCTACAGTCTGGAAACAAGTGTATTTTTATCATGATACAGTAGTGCATTGAATAAGATTTCCATTTCTTTTGATTTGAGTTGATTTCATTGAGTTTTGAGAAAGTTATGAGGGTTTTGGTGAAAACCGTTTGTAACTGCCCAAAACCCTGATTCACGATGACCAGTCTTGGGAAAATCATCATAAGTTTTATTTTAACCGTTGGATCTTCCTATAACTCAGAGAATATTTTTAAAACTAGTCATTCTATAATCTGACCGGAGCGAATGGCGTAGTTATGCATATTTATGGAGTTATTGATTGCTATTTATGACTGTATTTCTTGTGACCAGAATACAATAAATTTGATAATTGGATAATTATTGGTTTTCTTTTGTAAGAGATGGATAGATGAAAGATTTAAATGATTCATATCTTATGAATTAGAGATGTATCTACACATATAATGGTCTGATATCTATGGGGAATATTTGATAATGGTATTTGATGGATGATTATGATTGATTGTTAGTGAACATGTTATGGATGAATATGTATGCCTCTAAGGAAGTGAAGAAAGTATGTTGTTGTTAAGATCTCATCATGAACTTGGGATCCTAAGTTGTTGGTCCCGACGGATGATTGCATCAGTTTCTTAAAACACGGGTGCCTGTTTTTGTTTGCCAATTTTTTTTGGCTGCGAATTTCTGCGGAATTGGCACTCAACTTTGTGCTTGCACCCTGTGAGTATCTCATATTGAGATCATAGAAAACTTCCATCTAACTTATGAAATGAATGAAGAACTTGTCATTTTTTATAAACAAGCAATGTAAAAAAACATTTTTTTAGGACAATACTCCTGAATGAGTTTCCATTCCCAACAACTTTTTTTTTGGGATATATTTATTTGGGCGGCTCCAACATCTAGAAATATAAGGAATTTAGTTGTAGAGAATTGAAAAAAAATGTGTACTTATTATAATTAAAAAATAAAATTGTTGATGTCATAATGTTGTCATGTATGTCATGCTCTTGTTGATGCTATTGTAATTAAAGTTTGATTCACTTTAGTCACTTAAATGAATGGTTGGATTTGTTTGTATATATGTTTTTGTTTTCTTTGTCTCCGAGTCTCCACTTTTAATTTTTTTTCTTTGAGCTATCATTCTACATTTTCTAGATTTTTGTGAGTATGGATTTTAATCTGTCATTAATGTTATTTTAATATATCATTCTAAATTGCTGGTGGGGGAGTCGAAGGAAGAGGTTGACAAGGTCATAGACGCATGCATTGACTCGCAGTGGCTTCTGGGGGTTGATGAGATCATCAGCAGGGTAGAGTTGGGGGTCGGGCAAAACATAGGACTGAATCCATGGAGGCAAATTGGAGGCGGAGATACTTCTCTGCAGCCTCTGGTGGTATGGTCGTTTGCAACCCCATGAGAAGTGCACCTGTCGAAAGCCGCCAAGGCATGGCGGACTGTGATTAGTTTTCTGCAGGAGAATATCTGGGGTGAGGAGGTTGGAAACAAGGGTTTCATGAAGATGACACCCAGAAAGAGCGTGCGACCACACGGCGAGCCATTGAGGCACCAATTGAGTAGAGGCAGACGGGATGCGACTGGGACATCCACAAGTGCAGGCACGTGGGTTGGTGAGTCACTGCTGGGAGAGGAGGATGCAAGTGGCACTGGAAGGCACCGTTTCTCGGTGGCAAATGATTGCTCCATCCCCAACTTTACCAAGGAAGATGGTGCATCCTGGTTCAAAGAGTGATGCGGCTGGGTGGTTTCCTGTATGTCGGGGCGTAATCCAAGTTTTTGTTTCTCTCTCTCCATTGTTGGGTTGGCTTAGCTTTAGTTGTTGATGCCTTTTGTTATTCTCTTACTTGCATCAACTTTGTTGCAAAGGGGCAAATTGAGGGCTTTATGTCCTCCTACTTTTCACACTATTGTAAGAACTTTATCTTATTAATACAATCTAATATGTTACCGATCAAAAATAAAATAAAATATATCATTCTATATTTGGTTTTCTTATGTGTATATATGTGTAAATATAAAAATGTATTCCAATTGTCATTTTTGTGTGTACAAAAAAAAAGGTCTACCTTGCATAGATTTTGTGTTTGTGTGTGTGTTTGAGTGAACTCTGCACATGTGGAGTGTGCCAATTAACATTTAACCAGGTGGATGAGTGATTATGTTTGAGGATTAAAATGATATAGAGTAACAATACGTAATGGTTGTGAGTTGATGGAATTGCATAATGAGTGTAAGAGAATGGAATTACATAATGGAGAATGAGTGGCAAGATTGAATGTTTTCTTGAAGACGAAAAGAAAAGATAAACCTCACAAGGCTTGAGAATAGGCCCAATGTGAACTTTGGAGCAAAGTTAAGTGCCACATGCCTTGAGGGGAGGACAAGTGGCATGAGGAAGTTGGAGCATCATGTGGCTCCTTAAGAGGGAGAACACAAAAGGGCAACTGGTTGAGAAAGCCACATGTCCCTCAAGGAAAGATGCTACTAACAAATTATGGTTATTTTCTCCAATTTAAAATAAATAGGAATGTGCACATATTTAGGAGAATAGGATAAGATTCTTTAGGGAGGCAGTTAGTAGGATAGGGTTGGTTAGAGGAAGTGGGTTAAAGATGGATGGATTATGTTACAGTGAGGTTAAAAGTAGGAGACATGTGGGGAATTTGATTAATTAATGGGAGCTTTGGACCAGTGTATGGACATCCATCAAAGTGCACTTATCATAACACATGAATATTGTGTTGTAATAACTCTATATTGCATTATATGATGCATGGTTGACTTTTATATTCAATGGTAAAAAAAATGTAAAAAAAAAAATATATACATCTTCATATATACTTGTAAAACTTAGGTATTAATTAATTTTAAGTTACAATATCAATTTTAAATAGTTATTTACTTTTTAAATATTCATTCGATAATATAAATTAATAATATGATTCCATGTAATTTTTATTTTTAATATTAATTTACATTAAAAAATACATTTATATTTTGATATTCTTAGTTCAATTTGATTTTAATTTTATTGTTAAGGTCTCTTTATGATAAGAAAATTAAAATTAAAAATGATTTTTTTATATATAAATATTTAATATAGATATTATTACAATGATAAAATTTATATATTATAATCTATTTTTTAAATCTAATACTATTTTTATTTAAGAAAAACAACATGATGAAGGAGGAGGAGGAGGAGGAGGAGGAGGAGATGAAGATGAAGATGAAGATGAAGGAGAGGAGGAAGAGGAGCAAGAAGAAGAAGGAAAGGAGGACCAAGAGGAAGATGAAGAAGAGGATGATGGAGAAGGAGGAAGGAGGAGGAGGAGGAGGATGATGGCGACAAAGAAGAAGAAGAGGAAGAACAACAAGAAGAAGAGGAATAAGAAGAAGAAGAAGAAGAAGAAGAAGAAGAGGAGGAGGAGGAGGAGGGAGGAGGAGGAGGAGGAAGACGAAGAGGAGGAGGAGGAAGAAGAGGAAGAGGAAGAAGAAGAAGAAGAAGAAGAAGAAGAAGGATAATACACTTTATTTTCGCTTCCTTCAACGCCCCATTATATTATCTATAGAAAATATAACAGAGTGCTATTACATTTGGAGCTATCCTAAAGCTTAACAATTATTAAATACCTTGAACAAGAGAAAGACTAGAATAGTAAATAAATTTTTATAACCAATCATATTATCAATAATTTTTTCACTTTATTTAAGATACATTTTTCTTTAAACTTAAAAAAAAACTAAAATTAAATTTAATTATAGATGTAATAATAAAGGAGGATCCTCCATGTAAAATGTTACACTATTGACCAAATTTCAAAAAAAGAGAAAACATAAATATTTTCACTAAATTTTCAATATTTGTTCTTCATGATATACATATTTTGTGATGTAAAAGCACAAAAAATTTACAAAACTCTAAACAACATAAGAGAACACTTAATTTTTTTTCCATAACTCTAGTTGGCTGTTTAGCCAATACCAATAGAGAGTCCTGTCTGCCAAAGTGTAGAAATCATGATCCTCCCTCCAAAATCCTTCGGATTTAAAAAATCTCCTTTAACAATTTTGGAAAGTTCATTTGAAATCCGTATCATCCGGACTAGTACTTGCAGTATAAACCGAATGTTGGCAGAGTACAAGAAAGCTCAGCTTAATACAAGAAAGCCTGGCTAGCAGACATTGTCTCAGGAGGTTCAACGTTCGAATCCTTGCAGGTGCCAAATTTAAAAACAAGACATACATGTTGTAGGGGTGGTGCTGGGTGATTGAGAATCCGCGTATTAGTATACAAGTATCGAAAGTTCCCTTTCAAAATTGGTTTCGAGCTGAAGGAGTTTCAAATAGAGAATAATCTGTGTGCAACTGGCCGGCTGGCCACAATGGAGCACATTCTTTTCGAAATCGACAGGATGCTGGGTGATCCCCCTCTCTCCAAAAAAGCTCTACTCGACATTTTGCAGGTAAGTTTTTTTGAAAAAAATTCTCCCCATTCATTTGCTTTGAGGATGGCGAATTTCAGTTTAGGGTTCTGCCAGCATTATCTCAAGAATTTTGTTATTTTGTTTTCGTATTGTTACATATTTAAAATATGCCACACAAAGGGGATTTTGTAAATTGATTTTGAATGTACTTGGTGTTTTTTAATATTAGCAGTGGATGTCCGTTGTAATTGCGAATGAACGATCTAGTTGCAGCTAGGAATTTGACAGTGTAATGTTTTTTAATTTCATTTCTAGGGTAAGTATGTTTTGCAATTTGGGGAGAATACGAATACATTTTTAATACAAAGTTTTGAAGTCACAACCTAACCAACATGCCGACTTGGCTAGCGAGTCCCCATCATGGGAATTTTATCTTTGGCAAGAATCTAGTACGCTTTCGACTTGACCATCTATGCCAGCCTAATATTTTGCCAACATTTTTGTAGGCATAATTGAATCCAGTTTTCCTTGGAGTATTGGTTGTAGGAACACCAATTTAGATCTTCACACTAGTCTGAAAAGAAAAGGTCTTCAGAGGTCTTTAAAACCGAAATTTCGATCAATGAGAATTAATAGATATATTGAGCTATACACTAATAAAGATATGAACGAACATAACTTGAAGTTAATGTTCGGTTCGTAATTTTTCGAGAAATTCCGTAAAACTCCATTTGCATTCCCTCCAAATTTTGGATATATTTGTTCACTTATTGTTCTTTAAATTCTAAGCTTTGAAAAAGTTCATAAACATAGTAGATTCTAGGTCCCCTTGCTGTCTGAGAAAGTTTCCAGAAGGTTTGGAAATACATTTTGGAATCTAACATTGGACAGTCTAGAAATACAAAGAATACTCTAAAGATGCTATGTGACAGTCAATAGTTTGGAAATAAAATCGATTAGGTATAAATACGAGCACTCCCTTGGGCTTAACGAGTTCACAGTTTGTGAAACTTGTACAATGGTTGGTACAAATGCATATGCATTATAAATTTATATGACAAAATGAAGTAAGTTGTTTAGTACAAATTTATATGCAATGTAAAGTTATATGACAATGAAATTGTCATTTCGAAAATTGGATCTTGGGTGAAGTGGCTAAAGGCTATTCATAGATGTAGGGATACGTTTTTTGATGTAATGAGGTGGCCAGCTTGCTAAGTGTTACATTGTGGGACAACTGCATTGGTTGCATTGAGCTATGCCAAAATAGAGCTTTAATGCAATAAGTAAAATGACCTAATAAAAAAATTCATTGATCGAGGGTTTCCAGTCAAATTGAAGTAAGATGTTTAGTACAAATTTATATGCAATGTAAAGTTATATGACAAAATGAAAGTGCCATTTCGAAAATTGGATCTTGGGTGAAGTGGCTAAAGGCTATTCATAGATGTAGGGATATGTCTTTTGATGTAATGAGGTGGCCAGCTTGCTAAGTGTTACATTGTGGGACATAGGCCTATTCTTGAAACTGCACCGGTTGCATTGAGCTATGCCAAAATAGAGCTTTAATGCATTAAGTAAAATGACCTAATCAAAAAATTTATTGATTGAGGGTTTCGAGTCAAAGCTTTTTTATATACAAATTATTCTCTAAATTTCAAGTAGGAACGATCCTGTATAGTTGGCTGTCACCAAACTTTAAAAGGTTAAATGTCATAGACAAGATACTTCAAATGTGTCCAATGGTTCCTAATGGCCAGATGATAGGTTAAGTGGACTTAATTGGACGTGTCCCTTAGAGACTCTACGACTCTAGGTCCCATAAGATTGATCTCGAATTTTTTCAAGCTACCCCCAATTTTGTGATGGTGAATTGGGGAGCCGATGCATTCTTGGCAAAGAAAATTGATGGTGTTTATAATAGATCTATTTTCTTAGTAAAATATTCTATTGAAAGATTTTCTTTTACGAGGCCAAGAAAGTGCTCGTTAACAATGATATATTCAAAATATATTTGTCATCCAACTAAAATTGGAATAGAAATACAAATTTCTAAACTTACTGAAAATTTCAAACTAGATTGAAAATTGAATGTGTTTTTCATTTGTAGCTATTGAGTTATTTTTTTTGAAAAAAAGATTGAATTGTATCCAAAATCAATTTTAGATAGTGCAGAGCATGGATGTCAGATCAAGCCTCACATATGTTCTTGCCCAAATTTATATTAATATTCAACAAAGTACCTTGTAAAATAGAAATAGATCCAAATTTTTAAACACCTTGGTATCATTTTTCTTTCACAATGGGGCAGTACCATGAATGATAGGATAATATGAGAACAATTCTAAAAGTATTTCATTTGTTCTTGAAGATAAGGAATATATAATCCAAAATTTTAAACACATTAGTATCATTTTTCTTTAATAATGGGGCAGTATAATGAATGATAAGATAATATGAGAACAATTCTATAAGTATTCCATTTGTCCTTGAAGATAAGGAATATATAATGTTGGCAAAGACTTTTATCTTAACTTACAAAGATATAGTATGAAAAGAATAGAAGAATTTCCAATTTATATAAGATAAATGTACTGCTAGGGTAAGTGCATGGAATGGAGGTGGAATAGAGGCCCAAAGATAGTTAAAAGTGACCACTTTTTTTGAACCAATAATATAAGGAATTTCAATGAGTAATTCTAGATGCTTACACATAAAATTTGAAGATGATACAATATTAAAAAAATGTTAGATATTAATAGGGTAAAACACTAATTGTTTACACAAATATATAATAGAGTATTGGGTGTGCTTCTCCAATTTTTTGAGTTTCTTGATGTTAGGTATTTTGTAAATCCCTTTAATGGAAAGTTTTCTTAGATCATCTAGTAGTTGAAATATTTTCTTTGCTAACTATTTAATGAATATATTGTTTTTACTAATTTTTTAATGGACACATCGAAAAATTGAAAATTGAGCATACTTCCCCAAGTTTAAGAAATATAATCAAAAACTATTTTTTAATGTGTATAAAATGAAATGGAGGTCTTGAGAATGTAATTTTCCAAATTTAGATGAGTGAATAAAAATAATACATAGAAAAAAATAGTATAGCAAGGAGATGTATCTCTCCTTCCTTGGGACGTGTCTTCCATATTAGAGATAGGTATGGAGACACTTCCAATAATAGGGAACAAACCAACAGTTTCTCTAAGTGTCCTGGTTCCAAAAACTCTAAATTCTGCTAAAAACAAAAATATGTCTATTTTCAAAACTTGTAGGTGCCAATACATTTGAGGTAGGATTTTGCATGCTATCTATGACTGCACATTTTTTCTCATTAGGTTAGGTGCCTTCGATTACGCATATCCCTAGTTTTTCCTATATTCTATGATTTGTTTAGACTTTGTATTTGTTGTGAATATGTTAACACTTGTGATACACAACATTTAAGTTCCAAATTTTTAAATATTAACATTAAAAAACTTAAAAGTATGGTTGAGTGCGATATCTTGATGGGCCAAACAATAGCGATTAGGAAAATAATTAAAATGGTTAGCCAAAATTGTGAAACTTGTTATAGGCATGGATTCTTCTAATTTATTTATTTGGTTCATTAAGTTGAACCAAAATGAATATTTGTTTTGAGAAAATGGATATCTATTTTCTGTTTTTCTCAAAAATTGCCTTAAGATTGCATGAGAATTAGGTTAAAGATTCCTAAGCTTGCCTTTTCTGTGCAAATCACATGATGGGAGGCATTCATA
This sequence comes from Thuja plicata, assembly GCA_018584345.1. Lineage (NCBI taxonomy): Eukaryota > Viridiplantae > Streptophyta > Pinopsida > Cupressales > Cupressaceae > Thuja > Thuja plicata. The sequence continues at coordinate 659,191 of MU223851.1, forward strand.
AGCTTTTGTTGACTTCACGCTTGATGTTGGTGGACATTTTAAATCAAATTTTATAAAATAAAAAGGTTGTTTCTGAGAAAATCTTAAATTGTTTATCTATATTCAATGTTTAAACTTTTTTAGTTTGTTTAGTCTGCTGCTTTGCTCTTATATTTGCTCTCTAAATATTTCATCCTGATGATGGATCACAAAGCATAATAAAAAATCTTAAAGATTTTTTTTTGCACTTAGTTTAATCTAGAAATCCACTATAGACATCTTCGTGGACTATGAGAATTATATGACTTTAGTTGCTTGTGTCATATACATATACATATACATATACATACACAATTCATAGTAATATATTTTTTGCTCATACTTAGTATTGTCTCATTGAAATATCCAACTTTCACAAATTTAATTAAATTTTTTTCATCTATAAACTACATGTAGTTTCCTACAACTTTTATTACTAACCTCTATTTTTAATGTGAAGCAACTTAAAATTAGTTTTAGCAACTTAGACTTGTTTTTTAAGCCAATCATAATCTCACACTCATTCACATGTTACATTCAAAACAAAGTAACATTAGCATTGTACATTAAAAACTTTAAAACATATTACATTATACTTTTCTATTATATCAAAATTTTTAAATTTTAATATTAAAAGTTTTTAAACCCTATTGTGATAGTGTATTGTACGAGGCACACAACATTATAAATTTAAATCTAAAAACTATGTTTAGGTTTTTTGGTTCAAATATCAATTATGCATTTTACATTTTTTATTTTTTAATTGCAAATTATCTATCTTTTTATATATAAAATTTATGTCACTCCCAAGTATTCATTTCCTATTTGTTGAAAAAATGATGTATTGGTATCAATGCCCATCTCTTGGCAATTATAGAAAAACAATACCTGCATTTATGCAAAAAATAAGAACACGGCTAAAAGTAATTTTGGATCAAATCCTTGAAATGAAAACAATACAATTTTAGAAAGCTAAGATAGTTCATGATGTTGTAGTGGTGTTTTTCAAAATCTTATTCGAAAATGTGTGAACTTGATCAAGAGCATGCTTGACATTTGTATGATTTTTGTAAACTGTGAATTTGGGTATCCACATTGTATGTCCAACCCTAAGGGCAATTTTAATTAGTCTGAAATTGACCCCACATATGTTACCAAAAATGTACTCAAGCCTTAACATGAGCACATTATAATATGAATGTGTTATGTTTCCTAGAACATGAGTACATTTTCAAGAAAGATGATTATCTAGTCACTTTTTGGCCCCCGTCCTTGTGCACATACACACCGTCTTTAGAGGAGTACCATTCATAGACATAATCCGAGGCATTTTCTTCTTATTATTACATTGTCTATTCTTGACATTTTGGTAAATTCAAATTTGTTCCAACCCTAAAGACAAAATTTTAATTCGTCTAAACTTGATTTCATATGCATTACCAAAGCATGCTTGAGCTTTAACATAAGCACTTAATAACATGCATTTGCTATGTTTCTTAGCTCATAGGTGTATATTCAAGAAATTTGAAAATTTGACCACTTTTTGGCCCCCATCCTTTTGCACATACCCACTATCTTTATAGAAGCACTATTATAGACACAAACCTAACCATTCAAAAATAACTTAGACATCTTCTCCTTATTGCATTATCTATTCTTGACATTTTGGATTGGACATCTTGAAGTGTTGTAGTGCTTATGCCTTTTGATGTTACCACTTAATTCCTATGAAGTCTTCTTCTTGGAGTTTGTCTTATTATTTAATGGATAACTATTTCTTTTGGATACCATCCAAGGAGATACAATGAATCCAATTTTCAAATGAGAATAGAAAATTATTACACATCAAATATTTCATATTTTGAAATATGAATACAAAAATTATGGCTAGGACCCCAATATTTTTTTGTAACATCTAGTAATTAGACACTAGTATGTAAACACATGAATTTTTTTTACTTATTTGTCATATATCTCATATAAAAGTTCATAAAACAAAGAGCTTCAAAGAAAAATTTGATGAAAAATCAAGTAATGCCATAAAAAAGACGATATATAAAAATATGGCTAGCATTTTGCATTTTCTTCACATTTTGTGAAGGACAAGAACGAAGTTACCCCGAGGACTTTCAAAATTGCCACCTAGTTAGGATCTTTATCTAGGGTTCACTTCGACTAGCGAAAATGGTGGCACTTCAGCTATCCAATCAATTAAAAGAAGAATCTAGAAATAGAAACAACATCGAGCAAATCAATTTGAATACATTTCATTGATATGGTGTAAGGATATTTTCTAATAATCATCTTTCAAATTTCTGAGAAGTTTGAGCTTTTTTGATTATCTGCTTCTTATTTCTTTCAATGATCTACACTTTCGTTTTTGATTCTTTACATCCTAGTCTAATTATGCTAGAACATACACACGTTTCCTTTTAGAATATGTATTTTGAATAATTTGTAGCTTTAACACCATTATACCATTTGAACTTGTGTAGAAACTATTTTGTATTTCAAATAATTTGTAGCTTCAACACCATTATACCTTTTAAGTTGTGCTTTGAAACCATTCAAGCGAGAAATTCAAGCAATACACAATGCCTCATGTTCATATTAATTACATTAAGTCCTAGATGTTCTTGCATTTGGACTTGTGTGGTCTGTAATCTTGTATAATAAAACAGAAATCCCTTATTCGAAATTCAAGCAATAAGAAAGGCCACATTTTTATATCAACTACATCAGTTCTTGGAGTTTTCCATTGCATATCGCATAGCCTGCCTGTTCATAATGTTGATTGCGTCTAATTGCAGATGTTTGTTTAATTTACCCATAAATACCCATGAAAAATAATTCTTGTTCATCTGCAATGCGAGTGCGTCTACTGTCCCTGCTTTAACTTCCAACATCCAAATTCCACAACTTGAACCATTTAACACTCTAGGATTGGTGAACAAGGGTGATAGCTTAGGGAGCTTCCATACTCGACAAGTTAGTTACATGGACAAATTTAAGAGATGTGATCTATAAATTCGAGCCTTAAGCAACACTAGATTACAATAATGTTAAGGAATCTGATTCCTATGCAGTTGCATTACCCTCATGTCAATACAACACCGATTAAATCTCTGTTGAAGGCGGTTCATTGCTACAGTTGCTTGTATTGATCAGGTCCAAGGTCTATTCTCAAATGGTTGTACTTATCAATTTAACTGATATAACTAGTTTGGAATGATAATCTGCATTTCTCGATACTTCTACTGAGCATCATATTTTTATGAGTGGATCTACATCCCTCCATGTGAAAGAAATGGGTAAACAACAAATTGGGACATAATTTTATAGTTGTTCTAGCTTTATTAATTACCTAGACAGACATTTTAAACCATAATTTTGTATCTCATATAGGTTCTTATTGATCCCTAAAACAAATTTATGTGATTTCGTAGGGTTCCCATTGGCATTCACAAGAAGATCTACCCAATATTTGAAATTGGATTCATCCAACATCACTAAACAACATATAATGAACATTTGAAACACCTGCATTCATATAGCTTGCATCAAGGTCTTCGTTGATGGACATTATTGAGAGTGAAAATGATGGGAAAAATATAGAGGAAAATAATTAAAACTTCAAGGACAATTGACGATTGATATTTTTCATCTTTATAATTTTATTTCCTCTCATAGCATTCAATTTATGTTGTAGTAAATAAATTTGAAGCCGTATTTGATCTAAAGCAATTCCTGAGCAACCACTTGTTCAGTGAATTTGTCAATTGGGCATGACTCGTCTCAAAGACTTTTTTTTGGCTGAGGGATCACTAATCTAGACGTTCTATTTTCAACTGAGTCAAAACACAGTGTGTTGATGCTCATAAATTGGACTCAGGAATTTTTACTCAATATTTTTATCCTCTGGGACAATTACTGATATTCCATTTATTATTACACTTGTACCAGAAGTAAAATTTAATCTCAGTTCAATATGACTGCATGTTATACAATTTCAAACTCTATTGACCAAATATCAGTTTGGCTGGGCATATTGCTAGAAACCTAATTGCAACTTCTTTGGAACATGCTTCTTCTTAGATCCTTCTGTACTGAAAGGTAATTAAATATATGTATTTGTTGAGTTATAGACTGCTGATTCAACTTTATAATTTATTGATATAAACTGACACAATTCAAGTGTCAAAACTGTTTTCTATGTTTAACATTGATTCTGCAACTTAATGATTCAATAAAAAAAGGGAATCCATAGCTTTTAAAATGTGTCGTTTAACTTATTTTCTTCTCTTAAACCACCCTTGCCTCGAGTTTTGCAATCTTATTCACAATCATGGTCCAGCATGGATACCTCACGGTTTACAGACCATCTTCAAAAATAACAATCCCTTACACAAATAAAATTTAATATAAAATAATGTAGCAGAATCCTTATTAATATCTCTAAATGGTAAATCATTATTTACAACATAAAATATTTACAATAAATGTTATATTCATCCTTTTTGCTTGCTAACATACTCCAATAATCAGTGCTACATTGTGGTAGTTCTCTTACTATAAAATCAGTTATCTGAGATACCAATCACTGATTATAATTAAAATTTGTGTGTCTTGCCATTCTTCTTTTCCTTAAATGCTTCATTGCATTGTAAAGATAGCTGTTCTTGTCTTATAATCTCCAGACTTGCCTTTGCTTCTAGAACATGTATCTGATTATGCTCATTCACTTTCTCTTCACTGACAATGTTTCATAGGGCATTGTTGAATAATATGCTCGCCAAACAAGTTTTGTTCGCTCTTTCTGCCATTGAATTGTTAAGCTTCTAATATTTTACATTTTTTTCATTGCTCTCTCATAACTGGCTCATCCAAATGAGAAGTCACTTGTAGCTAAAGGTCTCTTCCATTCATTGCTTTATTTTACCTTTAGTCTTTTTAACTGGCTTAAAATTGGTTAAACAATAATGCTTTCAGAAAGTCAACAAATTGATCAGGTGAGACCGTTGGTTTAAATGCTAACAAATTTAGGTTCTAGTACATCAAAAATCGTATCTTATGGCTGTATTAACAAATAAAATGGCTATCAAAAAAAATGACTATCATTTACCATGTGACTGATTGCTAACAATCAAAGAACACACTCTGAGATTATATTGAATTCTATTCGATTGATCAAATCTTGTTAAAAGACTGGAAAAAGGTTGTACAACATCGTGATTTGTTCAACCTGTCACCCTTTGGCTAAAAAGAATATAGTTCGGTTCAATTTGACAGAACGCTGGGAGGAAATTAAAAAAATAAGAATACCCTTTATGTTAAAGGGTTAAAGTTGAATCTCGTAAGTGTAAGTCAGCTATGTGATCAGGGGCACACTGTTATATTTCTTTCCAAAGGATGTGAAATCAAGAAAGATGGAAAATTGATAGAAAATGCTTACAGAACATCCAATAATCTTTACATGCTTAATGAGATCAACGGTGAGAGATCTTACATGGGGCAAGAAGATGAGAGCTGGTTATGACATAGAAGACTGGGTCACTTAAATTTGGATAATCTTGTCAAGATCAGCCGTAAAGAGGTAGCTAGAGACATGCCAAAGATTTCAAAACCCGCTAATATTATTTGCATGCAATGACAACTTGGGAAGTAAATTAGAGTGGGTTTTAAATCAAAAGAACTCTTGGCGTCAAAACAATTGGAGCTCATATATAGATATTTGTGGTCCAACAAGAACACAGAGTATTAATTGATGATTACTTTAGAATGACTTGGGTTACATTTTTAAAGGAAAAATCTAAAGCTCTTGAGTAGTTTAAAGCTTTCAAAGCATTAGTGGAGAATGAATCAAGCTTGAAGATCAAATGCTTTAGATCACATAGAGGAGGAGAATTCATTTCCAATGAATTTGAGCGTTTTTTTGAAATACATGAGATAAGAAGACAATGTTCAGCTGCAAGAACTTTACAACAAAATGAATTTGTTGAAAGAAAGAATAGAACGATCCAAGAAATGGCGAGAACTATGTTAAATGAATCAAAGTTAGCTGATACTTTTTGGAGAGATGTAGTTCACAGAACTTTCCACATCTTGAATTACAAGCACAAATCATAGCAAATGATAACAAAACACCATATGAGTTATGGGAAGGATGACTTGCAATAGTCAAGTATTTTAAAGTTTTTGGAAGCACATGCTACATACAAAGAGATGAAGAAGTTCTAGGCAAATTTGATGCTGGAGTTGATGAAGGAATATTCCTTGGCTATTCTACAAGAAGCAAAGCATACAAATGCTACAACAAGAGGCTGCACAATATTGTTGAAAGCACAAATGTGAAGGTTGATGAAGGAAGACACAATGAAGAAGAAATCCAAGAAGATGTTCCTCAAACAAAAGAAGTTTGCAAAGAAGAAGAAATAGAGGAGGAAGTTGAGTAAGAGGCGGTTGGGAAAGAAAATCCCAAAACACCATCAAGCACACCATCTAAATTTGTCCAAAAGATCTATTTAGAAGGCTTGGTCATTAGGGACAAAGATACAAAGATTCAGACAAGGAGGTGTGCTAGCACAATAGAACATGCACATTTTTGCTTCCTCTCCAAAATAGAACCAAATGGCTTTAAAGAAGCAAGTGAAGATAAGTTTTGGATAAAGACTATGGAAGAGGAATTGGATCACAAATCGAGAAGAATGAAAACTTAGGAACTTGTCCCAAGACCTCAGGAGAAGAATGCCATTGGCATAGGATGTGTTTTTAGGAATAAATTGATTGAGGATGGCCAAGTTGTAAGAAACAAAGCAAGGCTCGTGTGCAAAGGGTATGCTCAAGTTGAAGGAATTGATTTCAAAAAAACCTTTGCTCTTGTTGGTCGGATGGAAGCTAAAAGGATTTTCTTAGCCCTTACTAGTTTCAAGAACTTCAAAGTTTATTAGATGGATGTGAAATCAGCCTTCCTAAATTGATAGTTGGAGGAAGAAATGTACGTTGAACAACCTAAGGGGTTTCTTCTGTCAAAGAATGAGGCCTATGTTTTTAGACTAACGAGGGATTTGTACTCAAGACTAGACAGGTATCCTCAAGATCAAGGTTTGAAAAGGGGAATTGTTGATAGTAATCTTTACATCAAGAATGAAGGAGATAACTTGTTGATCGTTTTAGTCTATGTGGATGGCGTTATTTTTGGTGGTAGCGAAGACAAGACATGCCAAGAATTTGCCCCAATTATGCAAAAGGATTTTGAAATGTCTATATTTGGTGATTTTTCTTTCTTCCTTGGATTGCAAATTTCTCAATCAAATGAAGTCATATTTATTTCAAAAACCAAGTCTATTAAGGAGATGTTGAAGAATTTCAAGATGGAAGACTGCAATCTAGTGAGTAGTCCCATGGTTACCAGGTGCAAATTAAAGAAGGTGAATCTCTTGAGGCTAACCAAATCCTATATAGGTTCATGACTGGAAGTTTATTATATCTGACAACTAGAAGAGCTATCATTATGCAAGCATAGGATTGGTGACATGCTTTCAAGAAGCTCTAAAAGAAACTCATGTGCATGCTGTCAAAAGAATATCCGAATATCTAAAGGGTACTATGGATTTTGGGTTGTGGTATGCAAGAGGTGAAGATTTCACCCTTACGTCATAAACATATGTGGATTGGGCTGATGGGTAATGAGGAGCATTGGAGTAAGGGGGAGCATTGTATAATCAAGATCATATCATTGAGAAGTTTTCATCAATGAAGAAGGGGGAGATTGTTGAAATGTTATCATTGATTACTAGAAACCCAAAGTCAGCAATCAAGGGAATGCAAGGATGGCAATTGCCACGTATTTTGTAATACAAGGATTTATTATGGTTATTAACATTGTAATCTGCAATGATTCATTATGATTGTTAGCGCTGTAATATACAAGCAAACAACAAAGGATGTGATTGGTAAGAAATACATAAAAGGAGGACATAAGACAAAATTGTGAATAAAATCAAAGGCAAGAAAAGATAAACAATAGATAAGACAAAAATGAATGAGACAAAAATAGAATAAGGCAATAATATGTAAAGACAAAATAAAATAAGATAAAAATTAAAGATACAAGACAACGACTATATTAAAAGAAGACTTAAGTAGTGATTGGTTAGATTTTTAGAAAAGACAAATTTTGGTTTGTCTTATTCAAAGGACAAGTCAGTGACTTATTGTGGCGTTGAAATAATGATTAGTTATACTTGGTAGTGGTTTGTTGATTATGTTCCAAAAGGTGTGATATTGATGAATAATCAAAAGGTGTTATTTGTAGCAAGAGATACATGATATTTATGAAGAGGCATATTTTGTTTAAAAGAAACCAGTCTATCCAAAAAGGTACGGTTTGTTAAGGGAATAATTTTATCCAAAAGTTGTGATTACTATGAGAGATGCTCTTATATCCTAAGGAGTATCATTTCATTAAAGGGCATAAGGAAAGCTATAAAATCTAAATTGTTTGAGAGATGGAGAATGTGTGTAGAGTGTGTTTTGAAGACAATCAAGTATATATACACCAGATCTAGAGGGCTATACATGAGAAGATTATTTTAGAGCTGAGGAGAAGAATATGAGGAGTTTGTAGAAGATTTGAAAGAGGATATTGTGATTAATTTTATGGCAGATTTATGATCACCATTATAGCAGATCGGAAAAAAGGATTATAGAAGAATTTATAGGAGAAATTGATATTGAGGTTGGTGCTTCGTATTGGTGAAGTTGGTGTTTCATATTGGTGAGGTTGGCGCGTCTTGTAGGTTAGTACAGGTACAAAGTTTGTATAAATAAGATTAATATAAACAATTTTTTGCCGTGGCTTTCTTCCGCAAGGATTTCCAAGATAATCTTGTGTTCTTTTTTGTGAACTTGCTTGATCTTGCATGCGCGGTTGACGAAGTATTGCTATAGCATCTGATCAAGTTTAGAAAAGTAAAATTTTTCTAATATGCCGATTCATCCCACTCAGTATATTTGTGTGCTCTTCAATATTCAACTTTCTGAATCAGTTGTACATAGGCTAAATGTGTGTTACAATTGGTAAGTCTGAAGTAGCAACGCGAGGAAAGTTTTATGTCACTCTTTGTGAGAAGTAGTCATGAGCATCAAGGAAGTGGTCCAAGACCCCAAGAAAGAAGGTAACAATCAAGTAGAAAGCAAAGTCAAAATTTGTCGAATTTTATCATACTTTGAAACCCTACAAATAATGAGAACCCCTAAAAATCGTTTGAAATTGTCATGATAATCATATTTGTCTGTACATGGTTGTATGGTTTGCCGTAGTAAAATATTAGGCTCTATGATGAATCAAGGCTGTTGTGTCGAGGTTTTATTATCATAAATATATAGTCTTCTTTGTAAAAGTTTAGTTAGTTGCAACTAATGCAGCCTTGGTATGATTGATGCCAACACTGCAGTTACTCGCCAAGCCTTGAAGTGAAAGCCTCGTAATGCCTTTAAAATAAAAAATCTTTTGCTTATTTAGGTTATTGGTTTTTCTCATAGTTGAAAAACATGCAAATATATCGCAAATATTGCACAAAATTTTAGCAGACGATTTAATCGCCGAAAATATTGGCCATGCGTTTTCAATATATCGCAGCGATTTTTTTCACCAAAACTTGCCATAAATCGCTGGATTTCGGTCAAAGAAACGGTCAACAGTAAGTAAAGTGATTATTAGAGCGACTATGTAATTTCTTTTGGTATTTTTCTTCCACGACGAAGGATTTGTTCGTGACATTTCGTCAGACACTAGGGCACGCCATTTCATCATACACTAGGGCATTTTTGCGGATGTTAGGGCAAGGGTTTGCTAGGGCACGATATTAATAATTGAGAATAAATGGTAGTGATATATATGAGAATTAAGAATTGTATTAATTTTGCGATATATATTATTAATAATTTACAAAACAGTTATAAACAATGGTATAACTGTATTACAAAATATTTAATTTTAATATTATAAAATACTATTATGTGTTTTTCTGATTGGTGATATTTTAACCTGTGAGCATGGTAACTCTGCAGGGGCGTAGAGCCTGCGAGCACACCAGCCCAGTGAAGGTGGGCCGAAATCGACATTATCATCGTTTATTTGGGCCAAGTGGGGATTTGAACCGTGGTTCCACCATTAACAATGCAACCACTTAACCATTACATCACAAGATGCTCTCTTATAAAATACTATTATTATGATTATTACAAAATACTTATTTGTATTTAATAATTGTATTTTATTATTTAATATATAAGAATATTACATAATACTATTTTTTAATTTATTAAAGAATTATTTTATTATTGAATTCTAAAAATAGTAAATATTTATTAGATAATTTATTAATGACAGGCACAACAATTATGTACAAAGTAACAAACTGCTAAATAACAAATTAGGAATTAAAATTTGTACATTATCTAATTATTTATCTTGTCTCATTTTTGCTAGGTTCTCTATCTAGCAAATCAGTGTATGTTCTAGTCATTAAAACTTTGATTTATATATGATAAAAATCTCAAATTTGTGTATGTTCTACAGATTTTGGTTTATTTGTGTGCTTTTTAAAGAATATTTTAAGAAATTATATATTTTCAAATGTTCAATAAAAGTGCCAATTTATTGCCGAGTTTTTGGTGAGTCCTGAGTTTTTGATTGTTTTGGGCCAACCGAGTTATTATCGAGTTTGAGTTTTTCAACTATGGTTTTTCTATTAATGCTTACAATTTTATATTCTATTACTAATATTAATATATTTAGATTATATTTTTAATATTCAAATTTATGGAACAAACAACAAAGTAGAATATGAAGATTTGAACTAATGCTTCTCAAATAAGGTTTATTGTGTAGACATTAAAGGAGATTGATCTATATCAACAAAATCAAAGCCAAAAAAGTGCGAAATTGGAAACTTCAAGAAAAAAAGGTGGACACAATTTGTTTTTACTTGATCAACTAAATGACTATACAATCAGGTAGGTGTACACAAAATCTATTGTGGTGGGGCACTTTTTGGCAATTTGTTGGTGCCTTTAGTCCTTATCAAAATTTCAAATTGGCTTGAAGCATGGGACGATCTTCAACAAATCATTATCATTAAATATACCTTGAGAGAGGCCTCATGCTAGCTCTAGTTTCCAATAAAATGATAGGACGTTTTGTAAATTAGGGAGATTTTTTTGTAGATGATTTCTCTTTTTTATTTATGTTCTCGTGAAGGGGAAGTTGTAGGGAATGGATGATAAGCTAGTTGCGAACTATACACAGTGTGCCTGCATTGAAGAGGAGGTTTCTAGATAGTTGCGTCATTTGTTCAAGATCTCAAAATTGGAAATGCTAGTTGCCATTATGGAGGTAATTGGTGTCAGAATATTTTTGGCTAGGGGTGATCCCACAATAGTGGGTTACACTTTTTGCCACGAAGAAAAAACACCCGCTCATTGGAAACACATAAAATGCATGTTCGAGCAAACGTCATGTTTCGATCGAACAAGCTTAAGATGTTCGAGTGAACCCTATGACATCATAGGGTTTGCTAGAACATATATGACATCATATGTCCTAGCGAACCCTATGATGTCATAGGGTTTGCTTGAACATATATGCCATCATATGTTCTAGTGAACCCCCTTTCCACCACTTCTTCAACATTTGTGCAATATATGTTCATTAATGTTTGTGTGACACGTGTTCAATCAAATAGGGGTTCGATCGAAGCCCCTTATGTTTGATCCAACCACATTTGATTGAACATGAGTTTATTCGAACATCGGTGCTATGAGCTTGTCGCCCAAACTTACCTTGTTTTTGCAGACTTTTGGCCCTCAAAGCTCTAGTTGAAGGCTCAAACAGAACAATATTGACAAACCCAGATGTAGGATTGTGCTACTCGAAACGATCTTTTCAATGATTATGATTTAAAAATATATTGAGTTTATTATGACTTTGTATTTTTAGTTTTACTAAACATAGATTTTGTACCATATATCAACTTCTATATTCAATGCTTATGGAAAAATAGTAAACTAAGTGAATTTTTTTTGAAAAATATATAGGCACTAGGTATTGATGTCCTATTTCTAACAAAAAAATAAATTGAATTTTGATAAATACAGAACAATTTATGGATAGGTAAGTGAACCTATGTCTAAATTATAGTTAACATCACTTCAAACCTTAATAAAATACAAAATATTCAACATAATAAAATGAAACCAATTGCAATCACTAGATATCGATGTTACAAATCTAAATTCGAAAGAATCAATTTTAAATCCCTTTCAGACAAAAAGATATGTAGGAGTAAGTGAATGTCACTCTTTAAAAATGTTGTTTTCTTTTACAAACTGGTTTTTGAAGGAGATGAAAAAATGGATACAAATCAATTACAAAAATTTTCAAAATAAAAATTTAGAATCTACACATGAAATACTAAAAATTAGTAGTTTACATCATCTTCAAATTTCTAACGGTTTAGCGGCAATATGTGTTCAAATTCAAAGTTTTTTTTCAGAATGTTCATTTCAGTGTCAAAGTTGGCAAAAAAGTGTAACCCACTGTTAGTGCCCCTAGACATTTGCATGACTTCAATGTGGTGAGCGAATTCATTATGATGTATATGAACATGATGGGCTGCAATTTGTTTGCAGTGGTTGTAGCTCATGGCTGCTTGCATGATATTCCGGTGAAATAGGCCTATGAGGTCACCTTAAACTTTGATAGAAAGCATGCATAAATAGATCTTAGCTATGTGTTTAGATGGAGAGACTTAAAGAAGAACGTGTACATGAGGAAATGCTTTGATTTTTTTTAATGTAGGTCTGATAACAAACGATTTCGAGGACTTCTAGATGCTGGTCATTGATCATCTTGATCCCCTTTTTCCCCTATAAGGGTTTTAAGGTAGATTGGAGCAATTAACAATATTGAAATATAATGCATAATAAGAGAGACAATACAACAAAACACAATAACATAGAGATTTAACGTGGTTCACCTAATGTGGGCTACATCCACTAGAGTAACAACTGTCCACTTCTTTTCTATTATCCTATTTAGAGCAAATTACAATATGATGATTTTCACATTAGACAACCACTTGTTTATAGGCCCTTTTTGATGGTTTACAAATGTTAGTTTACATGCCAAAATAATAACCGACTCCTTTATTAAATAATTGGCAATTTTTGCTTTGCCCTATTTGGGGGTTCTGCCCTCAAGCCCTGCCAGGGGATAACCTCGCTGGGCCCCACAGGAGGGGTTTTGTCTCCCTTGCACTTTCCCATTAATTGATTTGGGGGAAAAATGGAACTGTCAAAGTTGCCAAAATTTAAGCTCAACAACATGATTAGTCACCATACCAACAACCCCCTTAGCTTGCTTGATTGATAAAATTTAAGAAAGGACCAAGGCATATTCATTAGTCTTATTTTGTAACCGAATCTTGTTAAGTTTTCTTAAGGGATTTGAACTTTTTGTTGTAGGAGGTGCTCCCTTGACAATACTTGCCTATAAAAAATTGGAGACTTATATTTTTCAATTTCAATTCTTTGATTGTTTTTGCCAAATTCGTAATTGATGGATTATGTGTTGATCTTTGACATGAACACACACCTTGACATAGCTAGCAAGTAAGTGATTTGAGGAAGCCTCTAAAATAGAAGAGAAAAGAAGCAATTATGTAAGATCCCACCCGTGATAGGATATTTACTTTTCTAATTTTTGTTTGTCTTTGATTTGAGTTTTATGTTTTTAAATATATTTGGAATGTTTGATACAACAATATAATGTAGCAAAATAGAAGATTAGGGAATATACAACTGAAAATTCCAGATTTTTACATTAGTTTAGATGCTTAGTATTTTCACAAAATATCGACAATCTAGTTCATAAAATATCCCTTATTATCTAAATCAACAATACCCAGAAAATTTAGGAGTTACAATTCATGAACTTACATGTAAGATATGCCTTGAAACCCTCTGCCATACACGTTGCCAGAATGAAGTATAGAGTTTGCAGCAGTCATACAATAGAAAGAATATCATCAAACCCTGTTCAATATATGGCAGAAATTAAATCATCAAACCCTTGAAAGTTGATTCCCATGTGCCAATGAAGAAGGCACAACCAGCAATGAAGAAATTTAATAATGCTTGTCTTCAATAACTTTTGATCTGCTCTAAGTAACCTCTAAAAATGTTGATAAAAATACTCCAATCAAGCACAATGTGACTTCTGAGATAAAGCCACCAATTAGCAAACCTCAAATGATCTTTCACACCCTTAGAACAATTGAATCAAAGAGAAGGTGCGCTCTCGAAGACCAATTTGCAACAAAACCTTAGGTCTCACCTCCAATATGTCAAAGCACAAAGCCAAGTGTTGAAAATGATCAATAATGATGAGTTTTTTTTGCTTTTTGAAACCTTTTATAAACTTCTCAAAGATGGTCAATCCCTTCTAGAGACTTCTTAATCATTTAATATCATTTAAAATAATATTGTGTGCACATGACTTTATTGAAATATTTTAATATTTAGCCTCCAGATTATAACTAATTAATGCACTTTAAAAATTACTTAAATGAGGGTCATGGCCCCATTGCATATAAAGTGATTTTTAATACCTTATATTATAATTGCACTTTATTAATAAAGTAATCACTTTATTAATAATTACATAATTCCGCAAATAATCATTATTTCTCAATTCTGTCTGAATCTGGAAGTCAACCATTGCGTCCACTGTGCACCCAACTGCCTTACTGAAAATAGTAAGGGTCCCTCTTTATCAACCACTGACTTACTATAAATAGTAAATCTCTCATTATCTGATCAAACCATATGTGCATTGCAATCATAGCTTGTTCAAGTGCCCTTCTATAAATAGTAACCCTGACTTTCCTGAAATAGTCACTTACTATAAATAGTAAGTGAGCCAAACTGAGTCCAATCAAGGCCAAACCTGAACATATACTGAGCTCTGATGGAGAATACACTCTGATATCTGCAAAAAGGGGACCCTCTATCCAAATGCTTTAGCCTACAAGGGCTAGTGATAGGCTAATCCAAAAAACTCTGATGCTTGCGAAAATGGGGACATTACAAATCAATTGATATCGGTGTTACTCAAATTTTTGTGTCAGAAATTGCAATTAACTTCTTTTCCCTACAAATTGGACAATTAGAAGTATCATAAGTTGGGCTAGAGGTTTGGGAGGAGGTGACATTACGAACCAAGAAGGTTTTGGACTTGACTGTCTATATCTATTGTGATAGGAAACACCATTCACTTGGACAAGTGAACTGTCCTTGGAAACAAAAAAACCCACAACACTTAGCAACAAATTGTTAAAAACGAACGGATGGAGTTTAAATCTTTGTTGATTTTCAAATCAGTCTAGAAATAAGTACTATTACCTATTACTAGAAATCTAATGGTATTGGAGAGGACATGTATTAATGATCCTTAAAAAATATTTTGTAAAATACATGTAAGATATATTATAATATTGTATTTCGATATGTACCATAATTTGGTTGGCTTATCCTGATATCATATATTTAAATGGTGTTTAATAGTGGAATTCCCTCTTAGAGCTCATATAATTCATTCTAATTCTAGTGTGTGTGTTTTATACACACACATGCGCGCACATAATGATAAGGTAGAATTAACAAATTTCTTCAATCAAATTTCAGGTTTTGAAGGAAAATACAGCAGCTAATACATGATATTAATAACATTAAAGCTTAAATGAAGCTGCACAAAAATGTACAACTAAGGGAGACTAAGCTGTTACATAAAATATTTTACATTGAGTGTTAGGAAAAAAATGAAAAGATGTGCAAAAATAAGAAACTTGGATTATTCTAATAAGTGGTTCATTGTGCATTCACACTTCCTTGGATTATATTATAAAGTTGGTTTTTCTCTTTGGCACCTATTGATACTTTCTACTTTGGTGCTCACTTTATTTTACTTGTAAAGTTGATATTCCTATTAGATATGGCCCATGTTATGTCTCAAATATCATGGGTTTTAAACCCCTAGGTTTTGGTCCTTTGGTATTGGGAAGTTGGTGGAAGAAGTGGTGCCAGTTAAATTGGTTATCAATTCACAATTTTGTTCTATCCAACTATTTTAGCAAGCAGATTTATATATGTATTCTCCACAAAGTAAGGGGAAAATTTAATTTGTTTGAAGAGAACTAGAATCATATCATTACTTTGTTGCAAGATTTTTTTTTCAATTGGAGAACTATGGTTTTAATGAAAGTCATACTTTAGTTTGTTGTGGAGAAGATAAGGTGTGTTTTTGGATTCCTTTTAAAAAGCATCAAGGGTAAACTTTTTACTCATTGAGAAATTTTTCTATTAGGCCCTTAAACTCTTCTTTAAAGGTTTTGTAGGATAAGCTACATAGGAAAGACAAGTGCTTGCATGTGTGACATATGACTTGCAACCTAGTAGGCGAGTGATTTTAATAGGCAATCGGCTCATATTAACAAGTGGCATAAATAGCCAACTGAGTGTGGATCATGGGTGATGCTATTATCTGTAGGAGTGATGCTAGTAATCAAGGCAACATGTATGGGATGTTAATGCGTTGCACAACTCACATCAGTAGGTCATACTGACAAACATCAATAAAAGTGGACAAGTAGGGGGAGACAACAACATCCATACAAGTGTCACCAACAAGACATACATGGTGATATCAACAATCAGAAAAGTGACATTAGCAATTGTGCAAATCAAACAAGTGGTCATAAATTTTGTGTATGGAAAATGTTTGAGCCTTCTAAATTGAAAGGTGAAAAGTTGGTTTCAATTTTTATTTAGTTAAGTATATTTTTTTGCTACTTGTTGGAGGATTTTTTTTGGCTTTGATAATGGAGGAAGCTATTTTGTCTATCCTAATGTTTATTAGATACAATTTTCAGTCATATATATATCTTCTCTTTAGATTGCATTGAACAAGGGGTTGTGATAGATAGTTTGTGGTGTTGAAGAAGTACATAATGAAGCAAACTAGCCTTTTTTTTAGAGTAGCCCTGCTTAGTTCAATTTGTTAATCTATTAAGTGAACTTGATTACAATGCCACCTAAAGGAGTCAAACTCCTTAAAATATGCATAATAAGTTAAATAGCTTCTTAGAACAATCAAGGAATTGTTGAATGAATCATGAGATATACACTCGTACTACTTTATAGTTTAAAAGGACTAATGAGTATTTGTTGAGTGTAAAGGATCTTCTATTTTAGTAGGAGTAATTTGGCAAGGAGCATAGAAAGAAAGACAACGATATATTGTAAATTGTCCTTGTTGAGTTTTTACCTCTATATGTGATTGGAAATGGATGAATTGTGTTGGTTTAGAGGACTAACAATCTCATTAAGTTGCGCTGACAATCTCTTATGTCATTTCCTAGAATATTTTTGATGCAAATGAAGACCAGACTCCTCTTGGAAGGAATGTAATAAAAATTGACTTGTGAGAGAACATGATAGAACAATAAGCATAATAATTGAAGGGAAGTGACATAAGTAATTAGGGCATGTACGGGGAGTTTTCAACAATTTAAAACTATAATAACTAATAGGCTTGACTATGGTTGAATTTTTTGATATCATTGATCTGTAGTTGATGTGTTTGATTGTGGTTAAACATGTCACATACAATTAGGAAAACATAGAAGTAATGAAGAATGAGAAGTTGACCTTTCTTTCAAGCTTTGGATGTTCTAGAGATTCTTTTGAAATTGAAGAACTAGCCATGAAAATCTCTTTGTGACTTGTTGAAGGGGTTCCTTTTGGGCATATGTTTGGAGCTGGGGGGCCAAGATCAGCATGCAAAGGTCGAATTTTCATCATGATCAGCATTATGTATATCACCAGAAGATTTTGTAAAACCATCCCTTCAACATCAAGTTAGTTATTATTTGTTCAACCATATAATATTTTCTATAAAATGAATAATTTTCATTTACTTTTAATGGTGCCTTCATATACCATTAAACATGTGCATTTTTTTCTTTTTCTTTTTTTTTTTCATATTTTTGACATGGTCATCGATATTTGAAAAAAATAAATTGGTCTATACCTTCATTCTATACACATTGAACCAAAAAAATTTGCATATTTATTATCTTTGCAGAAGTTAGGTGATGTGCATGCTAGTGATTAGTTTTCTAGGATGCATTCACTTTGAAAAACCATAAAAAAATTAATTAAAAATGTTGAGAAAAACTTGTATTACATGCTCTTAACTATCTTTCCACTAATGTGTTTAAAAATACTTAATGATATAAAAAATGGGGGCTTACTTCTGATGCCATTTTATATTTTGGCAATAAAATAAGATTTTTTTTTGTGCATGCTCAATGTCTAACCCTCTCGGTCTTTACCATTTGGAAAAAAATAGTATTTTAGGAACTAGACTCTAAGCACTAGACAATTCTTGTTCGTATCATGTCTCCAATTTTTGAGCCTAGACATCTCGAATTACCTATCAAAGTTTAGGTTTTTCCGATTGCAAGAAACAAATGCCCATTTATGACCTTGTTTTGGTCCCCCTTTGGTCCCCTTTCTCTTGCACTTACCCTTTCATGCCATTGTATTGCAACTAGGCATTTTAGGCAGTCTAAGATTTTTGTTTAAATGTTAGTGTAGTTTGAAGGTTTGGAAGCAGTGGCTTTTTATTCTTTTTATAAAGGCGTTGGGATGTTAGTTCTTGTTTTAAGATGTTCATTAAAGCCTCAAGGAAGTAGCCAGCCTTGTAATCAATGATAGGAGATAAGTGGCTTAGGGGATTTGGATCCCACACTTATTGGGAAAAGTTGTAATTTGCACTATAGTATACATGGTGAGATAAATAAAATTGGTTTAGAGAGTCGTGGTAGATAGGTTGTTGCAATAAATAAAATTGGTTCAGGAAGTCATGATACATAGATTGTTATAGTTTGGTGGTTGTAATATCCATGTGATAGAATGGAATTGATTAAGGTATTAAGTTGATGGAATATATACTAATTAATAATTTACCTTTAATTATTTCTATGATTGAATATCTTTATATTTTTTTTTATCATTTATGCCCTTTTACTATTTTATAATGTTCCATTAAGTGAGTTGAGCATGCTATCTTAGTCTATATCTAACATTTGTAATCAAAACATTCTTTTGCTTTGATCCTATGACGGAAGGATGAATTGATTTCCAAGGGGCAGCTCCATAGTTGTTTTTGTTTCCCTAACTGATGATACTCTTCTATGTTAAACTTGTACTACCTATGCCATTAATAAGGTTTCTTTCTTCTGTGATTACTTTTTTAGAATCAGCAAAGGGAGCCATGAAATAAGAACACCTTTGCATTCTTCCTTGGTCTTTTGGGATCTATTAGTGCATGGATAAGAGCTTTTAGTACCTTGTAATGATTCTAATACATTGCAACTAGATATATAAAAATAAACTAAACAAATAAATTTCTGTAGCTCTTCCTATCTCTCAACGAATTTATTTTCTGCTTGTTTATTGACTTTCCCATGCATATAGATTGATGGGAGGTGATCCCATAATAATGGGTTACACTTTTTGGCCACATTTTACAATGAAATCTGTTAGAATAAATTAATTATTTGTTGGCCATCAACGTCAGCTCCACCTCCAACCAACTTTAGCCATCCATAATATACATGCCAACCTTATCTCAACTGTCCATTATTAATGTTGCAGGTACTTATATGCTACAGTTTAGTAAACACTTATTATGTATTCATAATTTATCTATAAATTTAATGTATGAGCCTTTAGTCCTTAGAGCTCATTATATGAGTTTGTCCTTCTATCCATGTTTTCTTTCGAAATCAGCAATTTGCACTAGATTTTTTTTCACTTTTTGACACCTATAACAACTAAACTCTCAGGAATTTGAAAATGAAGAAAACCTCAAATTTGTGAGGTTTTTTGTGTAGATTCTAAATATCTTTTTAAAGAATAGAAATAAATTGTGAATATTTTTACATAACTTCTAATAACTTATATTTAAAGCAATCAACATTTTTCAGAAGTGATGTTTATGTTGTCATGCATAAATTTTTTTATAAAAAGGATAAAATTCTAATTTTTAAAGTATACATTTATCACACCAATAGCTTGTGCATGTGTATTTTTCCATAATTTGTTGTTTCATACATTTTTTGGTTAATTTTTGAAGTGAGTAATTATAATTTGGACAGAGGTGGATGTTGTGATGTACATAACTCTTTATGTATGCATTTGAATTATCTTTTTTTTTTGTTAAAATGAAGATATCAATACTTAGGAAAAAGATGCTTTTTAGAAATTTTCCCTCTATTTTCCTATTTTTCCATGTGTGAAATAAAGACCTTAATGATTGATGAAAAACCTACATGATATATATATATATATATATATATGAAATTAAATATATTTAGAAAAATAGATTCTAAATGAATTCGTTTGAACTCCCAAATGGAAAAGTAAAAATGATTATTTGTTAGCATTTTGATAGGTGCAAAGGAGACTTCATTGCACATATGATTTAAGTCGAGAGGGGTTATATCCTAGGGGGTTCGATCTAAGAGTGTTAGATTTAACTCTCTTCAATTAAAATCCTTCAAATGAAACCTCTCCAGGCTTAAATCATTATATTTTCTAAAAAATCAGGATTTTGGCCACAAATTAGAATGTCCCAATTGTAAATTGTTATTGTGGGATTAACCAAGATAGTACTAAAATATTTTCCTTTCCCATGTGTATAGATATCATGTCAATGTATAAACAGTTGATGATGACTATGATACCTACTTGCAATAATATGCTTCTTCACATTTCTGCTCCTTAGTGAGCAGATCTTGTAGCATGATGATCATATGTAGGAGATAAGACTATTTAGAGGCTATTTTTTTTCCATTTTCTTCCTCTAAATTTTGAGAGTCCATGGCAATGATTGTACTTGGTTTTGTCACAAGTTTTTTTCAGGTTTTTGGGTGAAAGTTCAAAGTAGTTTCACACTTTTATAAAGTAAAATGGACAACATTGATGTAACTTTTTAAAAATTACATTTTTAAAAAAAATTTGAAATCATATGAATCAGTGAAATATAGATTTATTAATGTTAAGTTTTAGGATAGCTGCAAATGTAATAGCACTCTATATATTTTCTGTGTGTTTCAAATGCAACAATCTTTCTTGTATTTATATTGAAAGAGACACTAGGAGAGACATGTCCCTTAACGGGACATGTCTATTCATTATAATTGTTAAATGTTTCATTAATCAATTTTATATTAGAATAATATAAGTTTGCATAATATATATTTAATAATATAATATA
>MU223851.1:683724-734662 GCA_018584345.1 Thuja plicata
TACCGAGACTGTATTTTCTGAGACAGTCACACATTCACCATCAACAAACTACTCTCTTACATTTGCAGTCTGGCTCTGATACCATGTTAAGTTTTAGGATAGCTGCAAATGTAATAGCACTCTATATTTTCTGTGTGTTTCAAATGCAACAATCTTTCTTGTATTTATATTGAGAGAGACACTAGGAGAGACATGTCTATTCATTATAATTGTTAATGTTTCATTAATCAATTTTATATTAGAATAATATAAGTTTGCATAATATATATTTAATAATTAATGTGTTTAATGTTTGTACATAAAAAAATCAATTTCGTATTTGGATGTAGTTTTTTGCAAAATTGAAGTTGTAATATAATTTTTGAAAAATGTTAAAAAATAAGGTTAATGGGCCTCCACTTTATTTTTAAAAATAAGAGAACCTATATCGTTAATTTGAAACTTTAGTGAATGATTTATTTATTTATTTTTTTTTGATAATTTTTTGAAATATATGTTTGAAGTATAGTGTATGGAAAACAAAATAGTTTCAACAAGCAACTATGTTTTATCTTGATTGCTTAGCTAAGATAGAAGACAATTATACTGTCTCGACATGAAATTTCTCCCCAAATGCATCACCTTTTTTTAAAAAAATCTCAATAAAATTTGGTATTTTATTGGAAAACGCAATCAACCTTATATTTGGGTGTTGATGACCTAATTTTAGGGGAAAAAATATAAATCTCTAATTAAAATATTTACAAATTATATTATTGAAAACTGCAATTTTAAAACTACGAAAGTTTTTATTTTGAATATAAAAAAGGTTATTTGCACTAGTAGAAATGGTGGGATAATCTAAAAAGATTAATTTTATATTTTTGTAAATTGACACCAAATTGATGTTACATATACATTTAGTGGACACTGTTAGAATATTGTCATTGAGATCAAAGGAACTCGAAGACATTGAGGAAGATGCACAAAATCATCTAATGGCCAAAGGCTACTAATTGTTTCTAAGTGCTGTATACGTCTCCATATTGGTGCCTATGTCTTATGGAAATAAATTTAAATTAATATCCTATTCATTTCTGGTCAACCTCCCTTTGTTGGCATTCAAGATACAAGTAAATTTAAATTTAAATTACCTTCGTATGCTGGCCGACTTGTGATGAGCACATGATTATGCTGGGGGAGGAGACACAAGGATTAGGGAGGGAGGGGGTGAATCACTATAATACAATATTTAATCTTTTAAACTTAACAATCACAATATCATCAATTGCATAATATCATTCACATAAAATGCAACAACTAGGCAACACGAGTAGAACATATGATTTATGTGGCAATCGTTATAGGAGTGAACTACGACAAAATATTGCTCTTGTAGATCTCTCTTAAAACTTAGTAGGCACCAACCCACAGGAGACACCAGTCTCCATAATTTGTAGGCATCAACCTATTGGATGCACCAACCTCCACAATTTGTAGGCACCAATCTATTGAAGGCACCAAATCCCACTGTTAAGCACCAACTTAGTTAGGGACATGTGACTTGCACACATGCACTATTGCAGACAAGGATCCTCAACTTTTTTTTTGTTCTTTTATGTTAGTTTGGGTTGGTATCTTGTTAGCCTTCTCTGTTTGGAGTGTTTTTGGAAAATTGGATTGTATCTTGCATTGCGAAGATTAGCCTAGTTGCAACTTAGATCCTACTTAGGATTAGGCTAGGAAGCAATAATGGAGATGGAGAGCCGTTAGGACACTTAAGTTCCCCTTTGGGAACAATAAAACGATGGACGATATCAAGTTTCAATAGTTTTGGACAAGGTTTCTAGAACTTAGCATTCGGGAATAGGTCAAGAGAGATTGGAGAAAGAAGCATCGAATGGATAAAGTTGCCTTGACTTTGCAAATTTAAGTGATTATTTCAATCCAAGTCATAGAGGAACTGAGTGAAATAAAGGAGAAATCTAGCTAAGGATAAGGAAGTCAGCATTACACTAGAAGTGGGGATCTATAATCCAGTGGACATGATAAGAATCACCACCTAAGGACTTGGAAAAAACGAATATCATTATCTTTTGGATAATCACAAAGACCGTTTAGGACATATAGGAAATTGATGAAAGTAAAAGAGATTGGAATTAAATCCTTGGCGGGGATTCAACTATTTTTTGGATGGTGATTCATCTGAAAATCCTAAAATGCCTTCAATACCCACGCAAGACACGAAAAGAACAAGACAAGTTGGAAGGAGAAACAACAACAAAAGGGAGTGGTGACATTATGCTCATGGTAGGGATTTTCTTATTTTTTGGATAGCATTTCATCTGAAAATCCAAAAACACCTACAATAGCTGCCATTGAAACATAAATGAAGAGAATTCAGCAAGGAAATGACGAAGGTAAGGTTATGGTGGGGATTAACTAATCTCTTGGATAACATTTTATCCAAAAATCCAAAAATGTTCTCCACGGCCGCCTAAGACATTAAAGAAACAAGGTAAAAAGTGTGGTGGAACTTAGAGTGTGGTGGAACTTAGAGCATGGTGGGGATTATAGTGCCAAATGAAAAATCCAAAGTCCAAAGCCATAATCACCTTCCAAACCCGTCATTCTTCTTCATCCATTCCAAAATCCTAATCCAAGACATGAATGTATACTGGCCACTTCTCTCCAAGGCCAATTTTCAATCCAAAAATATGAAAGACATTCCTTTCTAATGGATAATCCAAATCCGAAGCATGAATGGATGTCTGCCATCCCTTTTCAATTCCAAAATTCGACTTTCCAAATGCTAAAATCTTCCAATCCAAGATTTGAAGGAATATCACTTCCCATCCAAGCCCAAATTGCTAAATCCAAAACATAAGGAAATTCCCTCTCCTTTTAAGCTATAAATTCCAAGACCACCTCCAAATCCCTAAATTCCAAGAAACACCTCGAAATCCTAAAATGCCAAGAATGTCTCCAAATCCCAAAATTTCAAGACCTCTAAGATTTGTCTTTCCATTGCATATCAAAATCCTTGACTACTTTCCTAACCTGCCAGTCCTCTCCAAGACAAAATCCATTCATTTCAAGAGTGAAAATGCTAATCCAATGAGAGCTCAAAGTTCTGCCATTCCATTTCAATGTGAAAATGCCATTCCATGACAAGATCAAATTGCCAATCCAAGGTATGAGGAAAAGTTTGATATTCCTTTTCAAAGCCATGAATCCAATCCTCCACTTTTCCAAATTCCCAATCCATGAGAATGAGTAAATTTTGATCCAATACTTACCGATTCATTTCTCATATCCTCATTCAATCCAATATTCCATCATAGTGGGTTATAGCCTATCCAAAGATCCAAAATGAGGTCAATCTTCCTATGTGATACCAAGTTCTCAATCCATTGATGCCTATCTATTGCATTGTCGATATGCTTTGATTATGACAATCCGAAATAAATAATTATAATGATCCTGATTATGATGAAATTGAATTTTGATCTTCTTGATTATTTCACTAATGCTATAAATGCTTTTGGTATTTTCATATAGATGTCCATATGCAAATGCGAAAGATGCCTCCGAAGAGATCAAGGGTGATGATTGGTTGAAGACTCCTAAGATTTATGAAAGTTACAATATCACTTGAACAAAGTACGACTACAAGGGCATTTCAACATTCCTACTTAGGCGAATGTAGCCATGGAGCAAGCTCAAGTAACAATTTTAGAATTCCTGGAATACACAAGGAGTACCTAGAGAATATTAGTAGAACAAAATATTTCAAGGAGAAATATTCAAAATGCGCTTTATTTTATAAGGAATGTGAAATTTTCAAAGTTAAATCAGATGTAATATTGGAAAGTTAAAATTGTATTTTCCTGTACCTACTCTTTTGTTTCGTCTTCTAGTGGGAGTAAGTAAAAGATGTAATTTTAAATATCTTGATGTTTCTAGAAGAAAAATCTAAGCCCTCGGCGTTGAGTTAATCTTCACCAGTGATCTTATAAGCCTTTTCTATAAAAGCTAGTGCTTTTCTGCTTTGTAAAGTTAGTAGTTAGTGATCAAGTTAGCAGTTAGTGATCAAGGTAGTAGGAGTATTTGCTGTAGTAGTAGGAATCGATGAACAAAGATTGTTGTAAAGCATGCCATTTAAACATCATAGAACCTTAAACATACAAGTTTACAACATTTCATCGTTTCAATACTCAATATGCATTCATAATTCGAAAGTCATTGTCAATATCATATATGCATGTGATAACAAAAAAAAAAGTTTAACATACAAAATGCCCAAAGGTTAAAGTGCTGCCATATAGTTTCATGTTCAATATAAAAATCAAAATACATAAAAACAAAGCACATTGCTGCTCCTCTTCCGCTTCTGCCAACACTCCATCAAAATCAAAGTATTTGCATCGTTGTCACTGTCATGCTCCATTGCAAGTGCATCCTCATCTAACGAAACCCCAAGCAATCGCAGTGGTGTCTCCTCATCAACTTGGGCCACATTTTCAAGATCAACACCCCACTGTAAAGTTGGAGTGTGCCTATACTCTAGAGTCTGACGATCTTGAAGTTGAAGAGTAGTATGCAGTATGCATGACCACTAGCTTCTCCACTTGTCTAGAGGTAAGTCTATTCGTCTTGGGGGAGTGGATAAAGCCATATGTAGACCAATTCCTCTCCGCAACAGAGGAACTAGCAACCTGTGCAAGGATCCATGAGGCAAGCACCTTCAACTGGGGTGTATCCCTCCTATGCCATGTCCACCACCCAATAGGATCTTTCATATGCCAATATGACTCTATCCAACCTCGCCTGTCGTTTACTCAATGTTGGGCCACGAAGATTTGTGAAGTCAAGGAACTGTGTGCGAAGTATGGAAGCTTCTTGCTTTGAAAACATCTTATCAATGGCTTGTGAGAAGCCATCTAATACCTCTGGATCATCACATAGAGACACCTTTCCATCCATTTTTGCATACTATTTGGGATTTAGAGCGTAGGATGCCATATGAAGCGGGCTATTCATTATGTTCCACCTCCGTGTCAGAATGGGCCTAATATGCTGCTCATATAACCCCAAAGTAGGATCCTTAGCTGCAATTGTTTTCTTTATCTTCCTCAACATACTGTCAAATGTCTCATATATCTCTCCAAGACTAGGAGAGTTTGTATTGACATATCTAATGGCATCTATGATAAGGGAGAAGACACAGCAAAGATATCTGCAAAATGCAAACAAATAGTGTGAAAGAATTATAAATTTATAATCAGAATTAGAAATTTTAATTTAATATAAAAATGAGCAATCTAAAGACTAACATTTAATTTAATTCTTAAATAAAATCAGCAACTTACCTCATTGTAGTCCACCAACTGTCATCAAGGATCTTTAGCTTGACCGATCTTCCTTCAAGAGAGCTAGAATTAGACTATCGGGTCCAGTCTGGATTCACCACCGCCAATTGTAGAGTTTGATGCACCTCAAAGATCCTCTCCATCAAGATGTAGTAAGTGGCATACCTATAATATAAATAATTTTGAATAATAGGAAAATCAAAACACGTGTAACGATAATTTAAATAATTTTAAAATGAAGTAATTCAAACTGGTGTACCTTGTCTCAGTTGGTTTGAGGAACTCCTCCTTTGAGAAGGACCTAAAAAGAGCAAGTGAGGTGAGGTGGTTGCAAATGAGCACTTGAACCTCTCTAGCTTCTGACACCATTTGCTTCAAC
This sequence comes from Thuja plicata, assembly GCA_018584345.1. Classification (NCBI taxonomy): domain Eukaryota; kingdom Viridiplantae; phylum Streptophyta; class Pinopsida; order Cupressales; family Cupressaceae; genus Thuja; species Thuja plicata. The sequence goes on from MU223851.1 coordinate 689,455, forward strand.
CAATCTATCTTACCAATGTCTTTTAATGCATTGTTCAATGCATGAACACAAGGGGTCCAAAAGATGTGTTTGAAAGCACGCTCCACCATCAAACCAGTTGATTTGCACACACGTGTTGAATCAATTATCACCTGTTCAACATTAGTGGGCCCAATCTCCTCTATGACATTTCTCAAAGTGGCGAATTGGAACTCTGCATCCTTACGCTTCCCTGAACAATCTATGGGTTTCAGAAAATAAGAACCAACAGGGGATGTGACAATGATATTCATGAGTGGCCGATGTCTAACATCAGTCTACCCATTCATCACAATAGAGCAGCCTGTCCTAACCCAAGTCCGTTTCTTATCCTCTAACACCGCATTAACCTTGGAGTACTCTTTGTCTAGGAGGGTGATTCGTAGCTTATGATCACTAGGGGGTGTGAATGAAGGACCCATAGTGGCTATATTTTTCACCATTTGTTTGAAATAAGAGGAACGGGTCACATGAAATGGGATAGCATTAGCAAAAAAGAATTTAGCAATGGATGACTCTGCAACTTCTTGTGCTTGTGCATTAAACATACTTTCAACTGGTTCCTCCCTTTTCGCCACCACTCACCTTCCTTTTTCCTCTTGTCTCAATAGGACTAGTACCAATAGTGGATGACATAGGCCTAGATGATTGTACACTTGATAATGTAGGTGATGGCATTGTCAAACCTTGTTTCACCATTTCAGTCTCCATGTGCAATCTATGACACTCTAATCTCTCCTCTTCAATTAAATTTGGACACTCTATAATCCCATGGCATGCAATACCCAAAAAGTGAGACTTCACCCTTGTATAGCTTCCCCTAAAGTCATCCTTACAAACAAGACAATCCCACACCCTAGTCCCTCCTGCATTTTTTTTCTTTTGACCCCTGGGTGTAAAATATTGGAGAAGAGGCTTTTTTTGTTGAAAGGGCCCTTTGCATATTTGCTCATGATTGTTGAACGACACTTAAACAAATCAGGTTGTTGCTATCCACTTCTAGCCTCAACACTATGACTTTGAGTTTGAGTTTGACCACCCCTAAATTCTTCCTCACTACTACTAACCTCACTACTGCTCTTTTTGGTTTTTTAATTTTTTTGAGATTGAAGAATGAAGTTGAACTGAAACAATAAAAAAATTAGACTATTTTAAGTTTAAACTTTGAAAAAAAAAAGAAAAATACAAGCATGGAATGATGTAAACTTACCTCTTCCAAGCTCTTGCTTCCTAAAATGACAAAATTACTTGCAAAAACCCTTGCTGCTGCTCCTTGAAATGAAAAACCAAAACCTTTGCTGTTGCTATGTGAAAGTCAGAATTGTTGTGATGCAAATGAAAATGGTAATATGCATTGTATAGAGCATGTTTTTGGCCTTTTAGGGCATATACGGTGGAGGGACCCACAAACTTGGCAAATAGAAGTCACGCAGGTCAAAGAGTTTTTTTTTTTTTGACTTTTGGCAGCGATATCCGTCGGGGATGACCAACTGTCCAAAGGACGGCTACGGCGTCCCCGGCCGTCCCCAAATTTTTTGGGTGACAAACCCTGAGTTTTCGGGATGTTCCCCTCTTTTTTTCAAATTTCGGGGACAGGGTAGAGACGTCCCCTAGCCGTCCCCCGTCCCGGAAACGCCCCCGATACGGGAACGAGGGTTTTCAGGCCAGGGATGGATCCCTGGGTAACATTGCTTTTTTTTATTTTTATTTTTATAACTAATTGTATTTACACTTCAAAATCGATTCAACTTAACACTCACAACATTGTCCTAATCATAATTCATACTCACAATACCTTGTTTTGGTCTTTACACTCGTTTATTGATGATACTCACACAACTCTTTCATCAAGTTTGCACAATATGGTTTTTTCAGCGATCCTCCTTCACACTATTTCATTTCTCTTTCAAACTTGTTAAATAGATATTACTTATTGGTTGTACAGTTTGTAATGTCCCCAATTTAGTAGGTTCCAGGAATATGCAGAGGTTAGCTCATCATCGCGAGCTTCGTGAGCTAACCCCTGGATTTGAGGGTCTTAGTTAGTCGACTTACTATTTTTAGTAAGTCAGTGATGGCGGTTTCCATTTCTGGCAGGCACCTAGGCACTATATGCAGTTGGTGATGATATTGGCACTTTCAGTGGTATATATTGAGTTTAAGTTTGTAAATTGCTTTTGGGCACCTAGTGGGGGTATTAATCATTAATCCACATGGAATATAATCCTAAGCCTTATCAGCAATGCTTTTAAGTGAAAGGTGTGTTGAAGAAGCCTTTTAAGTGAAAAGTGTCTTCATGAAGCTTTTAGCTTTGGAGTTATTTATTATTCATTCAAAGTTATTAAATGAAGGCTTCTAATTGAAAAGTGTAATGAAGGCTCTTTAGTGAAAAGTGTGTGAGAAAAGCTATTTGCCTTTGGTGTCTTGAAGAAGATATCTTTTATTATTATAAAAGCAATGCTTATGCAAAATCGAAATCATTCTTGATTCTATTGTGCATTTTCTTTTGTTGATTTGGGTGAAGTGAAGAAACAAGGGTTTGAAGAATTTCAGCGTGGTGGAATTGTGAATTCTACATAGGGTTCAACACTTTGAATTGGTGAAACATCCAACTAATTGTGCAATCCAGCGATGACTTTATACAGAAGCGATGTTTGAGCTTAATTGGTGAAGTTTTGAAGATTTTGGACGAGGGTTTGAGTACGTGTTTGAAGGTTTATCAGTTGCAGATCGTAAAGATATTATGGTTACAATTATAAATCAGATTACAAGCATTTGTTTGTTGAAGAATTCATCTGCTACTGTTTTATCTTTTCAGAGGGTTTCCAGGCATGTATTACCTGTGAGTTCAGTAATTGTAACTCCTAGATTTCTGAGTATTGTTGTTTTAGATAATAGGGGTTATTTAATGAACAAGGTTTTCATTAATTTCCGAAAATTCTGAGTATTCAAGCTAGTATAAAAATCTGGAATTTTCTGCTGTGTATTTTCAATGCAATTCAAATTTGAGTTGGAAAATTATTATTGCAATATCTTTTATTTACTGCATTATATTGCCATATCAAACATTGCATATATATCACATTCATTCATCAAGACAAATACAAACAAGGCAAAAAATTTGTATTTGCAAGAATCTTCTTGGAGAGGGTTCTTACAATAGTATCAGAGCTTGCCTACGAAGTGTTTAACCAAATGTCAAACATCTAAAATTGTAACATTCTAGTGTTTTTGCAGAGTTAGAAGGTTGGGGTTCTTACACAGTTGAAGGCAGTTAGAATTGGTTTTAACTAATTTCACATCCAACTAGCAACCAAATAAACATCAATAGCAAGAGCAGTTTCTTAAAGAGAATGCCTTTCAAATGTATCGATAACCACCAGGTTTCTAATGCATCGATAATATCAGTTTACTGCATAACCTAATAACAACTCATAAAACCGAATCATAACTGATAAACTTCAGTTATATAGTCCTGCAGATTGCAATACTTCTGAAGCCTTATCAACACAAAGTATATTATGGAAGAAATACTTATGAAACTATTTAATGTTTTTGCAGAACAAGAAGAAGCATGAAACCCAATAAGCACAATATATCGGTCGAACTTGACCAAAACAATTCATGGATCAAAAACTCTCTACGCAAATAATCGCAGTGATTTATTATTACTTCCGTACTATTACATATGGTCTTCACCATTATCCAAATAATGTTCCGATCTTGCCATCCTTTTGCGAGTTAAACAGTGTTCAAGACATGAATGTCTTAAAGGCTTAACGTGACTTCCAAGAAGGGTACTTAACACCGCTCATGTTTACTAAGATTCTCAATGATTTACTTGACTAAATATCTCCATCGACATACAGGTTCATAATCATAATCATTCGGATCAAGTAATGTCTTACAAGCCCATTTCTCTGAAAGGAATCGACATAGCAAATATTGTTTGATATTTGTACTCTTTTCTTTCTCCGTTTCTTATTGTATCTCTGCATCACCTCTTTTGGCATCAATGATAAATCTAACATGTCTAACAAGTATGAGAACAAAATGGTAAAACTTTGAGGTGTTCTAGTGATGCTCCCTTACCATGGGGAACATCTCTTGGGAACGTCCTTGGAAGGGGATGCTAGGACCTCCTTCGTGTTCTTCAATACTCTTCAAGTAAATATTTCATTTCAGTTCTTCCTATTTGTGCATCACATATGCATAAGGAAATAAGGACCTCGTGGGTGAAAGGAGAAGACAACAAGGACTTGTAGATTAATGGGCCATGGTGACAAAGAACATCATTTTCATACAACAGTGACATGCTCTAAAATTATCTTGTGCTTTATGTGGGTTGGGAATCAGAAGGTATCAAGAGAGCCGTTGCTGACATACATCCCAAAAGTCAAAAGATTTATTGTTTTTGTGTGATTGGGTTATTGTTTTTAGGTCTTTTCTTTTCTTTGTTCTTTGAGGTATTACGAAGTCCAATATGCTCTTCCAACCATAGTTCAAAATATCGGTATCGACAACTTATCGCCGAGGGCAAAAAAATAAATATCGGAGATAAGTCGAAAACTTATCGGGAAAATATTGGGAACTTTAAAACTTTCTTAAATTTAATTAGAAATGTATTTTTTTTGCAAGATTCAATAAGTAGATGCATCTAATGAGTCAGTAAATGAGTAAACAAGCCAAACAAGCTGATCTAGATATATAAAAATGCAAATAGGGTACAAAATCACGTCCTCATGTGGAATGCTAATGGCTCAAAACCATAGTTTGATAGTCTAAAGACTCTAAACTCTAAAGAAAACTTAAAATAGCAAATTGTCTTTGTAAAACATTCAACAAATGTCAAGTACAATATCAAAATAGTCTAACTCTACATCTTTCTCTTCCCACGAGCTCTACTAATAACTATTGGAGTGGGAGGAAGTCTAGCCCTAGAAGTCTGATCATGATGTAGTTGTGGTTGTGCCTCCTCCCTCTGCACAACTGGTTGTGACTGGACCTCCACCCTGGATGTAGATGGTGCTGATGGTGGCAATGACTCCTCATCATCTAAATCCTCCTAAGTGTCACTGTCCTCATCCTCCTCAATGTCATCCAATCCCACTGCGAATCCACCCTCCTCCATAGCCTGCCTCTCCAAATCATAGATCTCATCCTCTGTGAACAATGGAGGCTGCTCCTGTGATGTCCAATCAAAGTAAGGATCTATATCATCTAAATCAAGTGGACCAGCTGGTGTTGCCTCTGCTTTTCTTATGCGCAATCAAACGTTATATCGCACAAAGACAAGGTCATTGGGGCGTTTTTGTGATAACTTGTTCCTCTTCTTTGTGTGAATGGCCTCGAAGAAGCTCCAATTGCGCTCACAACTAGATGAACTACAAGGATGACATAAGATTCAGAGGGCAAGTCTCTACAGATTTGGGGCATTTCCACCCCAATTTCGCCACCAAGCATCTACAAAGTAAAATATTAAAAAGTTAGAAAGAAACTTGAAAACATATTTAGTAACTTAGTATTTATCTACTTATCATGCATGTGAAAGACTCCAAAAATCCAAATATTGTACCTAGGGTTTGAGTGCTTCTTCCGAAAAGAACAACTTGCCTGTTGCATTCTGGTGCACCTCTAATTCGGCCACAATGAGGTCTCTCACCTGAACATTGGGTGCCATGCTCTGCATGCAATCAATGAGGCCCTCCATGACCTCTCCATTGGGAGCCGAGTAGGATGAATGGGTTGATGGAGCTGATTGTTCCACCTCTTATCAATAATTTCTCATATGGGGTCAAATTTGAGGCTGTCCCCCATGTAGAAATTTTTTATAGCCTCTTTGGCCCTATCGATGGCCTCATAAATATACCCCATTGGGGTTTGATCCCCATCTACCAAGCGGAGAACTCTAACCAAGGGCTCCGACACCTACAATTGAAAAGTAGAAAAATATTATTATTAACCATTAGAGACTAGAGTTACAAATTAATAATGAAAGACTTGATTCTTGAATTCAAAAAATTTAAATAGTCAATTTTTGAAGTTTGCAAGTTACCTTCACAATTTCTGTAGCAGTTTGTGCAAATTGGTTGTTGAAGAAAATGCATGCAACACTTTCTCCATCCGGCTTCTTTGAATAACTTGAGTCTAGCCATGGTTGACTCACAAACATTTGCTTCAAAGCGCTCAAAGAAGTAATAATACTTTGCAACGTTAAGAAAATCGTTGCAAACCTTGTGACTCCCGCTCTAATCAACTCCTTCCCTTGGGTGTGTTCTCTCATCAAGTGGAGAACCCAAGGATGATTGTAAATGTATTTTGTTATCTTTCATGCATCCTCTACAACCAGTCTCACCCAATCCAATTTTCCTATATCTTCCAAAAGAAGGTCAAGGACATGCACTGCACAAGGAGACTGAAAAAATGTACCATATTTTTCTTGGAGGATCTTACCCGCTGCCATATAATTCGCTGCATTGTCCGATATGATTTGCACAACATTCTCAATCCCCACCTCCATCACAACTTGCTCTAACATTAGAGCCAAAGTTTCAGCTGTCTTTACCTTGTTGGAGGCATCCAAGTATTTGAAAAAGACCACTTCATCCTTGCAAGAAATCAAAAAATTGATGATGGTACGGTTTTTTCCATCCATCCATCCATTTGAAAGAATGGTGCAGCCAAATTGTTTCCATTGTAATTTTTGGTCTTCTACCACATCTTTGGCCCTAGCAATTGCTTCTTTGAGCAACCTACAAGCACAGAGTAAAATTAATGTTAATTGTTAAGTTACAAGTAAACAAATTTGATTAAAAAATAACTCATATTCAACACAAATAAGTAAAAGTTGCAAAAGTAAAATTGTAAAATATTTAAAAACTAAAACAGGTGAACTAACCTCCCACTCAACTCTCCTGGACTAGGCTCCTTGTAGCCCTTTCCCGCTATAGTATATCCTATCACAAAATTCAGCCAATGGGGACTTGCGGCAACATTGAAGGGGATGTTGTTGAAATACCAGAAATCGGAACATTGAATGTCAACTTGCCGATGCACCTCATTGTTCTACCCAGTAGCCTCCAATGATGGCTGTGCACCAGGTATATTTATGTGCACAAAATAACTATCTATAGAAGATTTCTGTGGCAATGGTGGTAGTCTACTAGAACCAGTAGAAGTGGTGGCTGAGGGGATGGTAGATTTGCGGATACGTGGGCCATAAAGAGAGCCCACTATGCCCTCAAGTGCTTCTTCTTCTTCTAAGCTGACTGAGATATCTAGTCACAACCCACTTTATTTCATTATAATCATTGTTTTAGCAAAATCCAAACTAATAATGGTGATTAGAAAATAATAAATGATTCTTAAAAAGGAAACAGTGGGATACCTTGAGATTTAGAATGGTTGCCCTCATGGCCAATTTTGCTTTTTCCCTTTGCAACTTTTTCTCTTCTGCAGCAGTGAGTAAGACATTCATCTCTCTTTATTTCTTACGTGGTAGCCTCAGAAACCCTTGTATCATGCCTTGTGATCCCTCCAAGGTGGTATTTCAAACGAGATATGCCTCCACTAATTAGCTTTTCACATTTTATGCATATCACGGTATTATATTCATGTCCTTTAAAGCAATATTTCCATGCCTTGTCTCTAGCCCCTTTAGGACGTGTGCCTACATATCCAAATGAACATGCGTCTACTGGGGTACTGGCGACTGACCCAGTTGTGGAGCTATCCCTATTTGCCATTTTAATGTAATATCAAGTTCAACCTACACATACAAATTGAAGGTACAAATTTAGGAATTTAATAAAGAAATTTAGAAACAAACTAAATTGGTTTATAACTTTAAATAAGTTTAAACATTGCTAAAACTTGAAAGAAAAAAACAAAAAAAGTATTAGGTTATGAATTGTTTAAGAAAATATGAAATTAAGAAAATATGAAACTGTTGAGAAAACAATGAAATTTCTTGCAAAAATTGTTAAAAAATGGTGTTAGATCTTGATTAATACACTCTAAAATGAGTTAGAGTACATTGGAAATGGTATTATAGAGTTTTTATAAACTTAGATGCAACTATGACAAGACAAAATGATTTAAAAATAAAAAGAAAAAGATTTTTGAAAACTTACTTGTGAATCCAAATTTGCTTGAAAATCCTCTTCGAATCCGCTCCAAATCCACAAAAAATCGTTCTCCAACGCTGTAGATCAAGTTGTTTCTCCACCAAACCCTTTTTTTCCTCTCCAAACTGGTTTTTGCAAACAAAAAAATTACTTTTCACCTTTTCTGGGTCGCCAGTCCCTATGAGCAGACTGCGGCCGATATTTTTAGCAAATATCGCAATATGCTTTGTAAGTTATCACTGATATTCTGGGCGATAAGTTGGGAACTTTTCAACGCGATAAGTTCGCGCGAAAGTTACAGAACTTTTCGCAGCGCAAAACTTATCGCGATAAGTTCACTTATCGCCGATAAGTCTGCGACAAGTTGATCTATGCTTCCAACTATTACTTTTTCTTTTTCTTTTTTCCCTCAATGCATTATTAAGCATGACACAATATTGTTTTTAATTTATAGGAAGAATGATATTGCTGCCAATAAATTATTTACAGCTTGACATATGATCCATTTGTCAAGACATTACATTTATTTACCAATTTACATTCTAAGATTAAACATCGATAATGGTTTTCCATTTTATCATTTTTATTATTTTTCTTTATCCTTTAAAAGGAAATAATAATAATAACTATGCTTTTCAAAATGAAAAGGGAGAAAAATAAATAAATAGGGTGAGCATTTAGGGTATATTTTTTATATTTGTGTAAATTACCTATTATATTAATATACATGAAGTTGCTAATCTTGGTATATTTTTATTTAATATAATATAAATATAGTAATTGAAAATTGTAAATATAATTTTAAATATATATTATAATCTATAAGTTGTAATTTTGATATGCAAATAAACTCCTCAGGGGGCAAAACATAGAACTTATCCTCAAACTTGCATAATAGAATATTTATAGTTTTTTTTGCATCCTATCCTTAAATAAAGACAAAATGCAAAAAGACATTGTGGCTTTTAATGAGCGTTGCTCATAGATTGATATAAATGGTTGGAAGGATCCAAATATCAACATGGGGTCCCAAGTCAAGTTTAGATAACAATGGTAAAATGGTGGTTGAACAACTATACTAACTATTGGACAAAAGGCCATATGGACTACAAAAAATTGGAATATTGTAGACAACCAAAAAATGAACTTAAGGTCTCTTTTTTTTCGAATATTTCTATCTAGATGATCTTGACTTTGCCTAGGGTAGACCCTTGGTGAACCCTAGGCTATCTTGGGCTCAAACTTGAACTAAGATAATATTTTTTCCCTATATGTGGGAAAAGTATGAAATCTGTAACTTTGTAAATGTTTGATAACTTTATATTTATCTATATGTATATATCTTAATACTAGTGTTACAAGACTTGCCTACACTTGGTGAGTCCCAAGGAGGATAGACCCAAATGAGGCCTAGGTTCTTTTGACATAGGTAGTTGATGAGTCTCTCTAGGAAGACTTGGCCAAGTTAGTTGAAATTAGAAAAAAAGAAGAATAAAACTGAAAACATTCAGATATAAAAGCATGAAACTCAAATGTTTTTAAGGGTTTAGAGTATTCTTGAAGGTTGGTTAAAAGTGATAAAATTAGAAAAAACAGAATTTTACTTGAAGGTTTGTGTCGTCTTAGAGGCTTTAATTTGGGTGTGGTGGTGAAGGTTTCACCCCATGATCCCACCTTTTATTGTGATAGGAAGCATGCTAGGGGCACTACCCCCAAATCCCCATAGGGTACACAACAACTTTGTTAAGTTTTAGGATAGCTGCAAATGTAATAGAACTCTATGTTGTATGTGTTTTCCAAATGCAGCAATCTCTCTTTCATTTATATTGAGAATGAGGATAGGAGAGACATGTCCCTTCATGGACATGTCTTTTCATTATTATGAGATTAATATAATGACAATTGATTATGTAACTACATAAATATATATACACACACACACACACATGTAATATCTCTGAATCATTATTATATTAATTTCTCCTAATACTATTTGAGATATATATCTATATATATTATATCTCACATAATATATATATATTTTCAATAGTCTCATAGGATTATTCGACAGAAGCTACAAAACATCAACACTCCCTCTTAGCTAGGGAGGATAAAATCCATCCAAGAGAGCAACACAAAGTTAATTGTGAAAGTTTTATTTTGATATCACATTACTGTGATATCAGACATATGGTCTGACCAGGAATATCAAGTCTCATGATATTTACCATAACTCATAGATTCATAAAAACATCATTTCATGATATTGAGAGCATCGATCTCTTTGTATAAATGTTGCTACAAACATGAACACTACCTCTTAGCTAGGGAGGATAAATGTCAACACTTATATGACACTTGACAACATCAATCATATGATGTAAGCAATAAAATCATCATCCTCATGATGTAATCAATAGAAACATAGTCTCAAGATGTGGATTGCCTCCATCGGCGATTTCATCCACAAGCTCTTGTGTGGATTGCCTCCATCGGCGATTCTATCCACAAACTCACGAGCTTTAGAGTGGATTGCCTCCATCGGCGATCCTATCCACAAGCTTCTCAAGCTTTAATGTGGATTGCCTCAATTGGCAATTTTATCCACAAGTTCTATCTATTATGATCCGTTTCAGCCATCACAAGATGTCTATCACAATAGAAGGTCAAGTTATTGTAAGATCGTCACCTTCCAATAACTTTTACAAATACTAGTGATAATCATTTGGAAGTTGTCACTTCCTCATGATTTATACAAGGGCAGACCCATTAAAAACATGGAGTCACACATATGCCATCCACCATGCCTCAGCGCAAAGGGTGGAAACAAGGGATTTCACCTTGAACTTCTCTCACAGAGAAGAACTCATTGAGAAGATATCAATTTGTTGATCTTTTTCATCCAAGATTGCTTAAGATAAACTGCCAGACTCCCTCTGAATCTAATATCAATCTTCTGAGCTCCTCGTCCAAAGCTACCTCTGAAGTGTTAGACTCCCTCTGAATCTGATATCAATCTTCTTTTCCTACAAGAGCATCTCCGGAAAAGATCAAGGCAAATATCTCTTATAGTACGTATAGAATTACAGATGACAGAGAGACTACACTGAATAGATAAATGTAATATTCAAGGATAATAGATACTTATCTGTACATCAACATCCTTGACACAAGTTGCTTCAATGAAGGTCCATATACATCAAATCAGAAAACACAGGTTATTTGAGAGACATCTCCCCTTTGAATCATCTCCCCACTAAGGATGGTTCAAATGGGAATGTAACATTGGTTATTATTCGCCCCCACAATGTACAATTCCCACTCTTATGTTGTTGAACAATTCTCATGTCTTCTTGTAAAATGACTTGATTGCTCCAAGAGAGGTGACACTCTATAATTAATGCTTTCTTTATAGAAAGAGACACCCTTCCTTGAATACGTTCTTTTTTGTTAATTCTTGATCACACTCATAACAAATTAATATATCTCTTTAATGAAAGCCGCTTTCAGGAATTTCACATAGACTTGTACACAGTCCATCATAACTTTTGAACCCAACAATTTCTCTCCAATCGCTTCGGTGAGATTCATCCAAATTTGGTTTTTACCAGCATATCCAAAATTCAGAAAAATCGAATGGTGGATTTGTGAGATATGGTCCTTGTATTGAGACTGTATTTTCTGAGACAGTCACACATTCACCATCAACAAACTACTCTCTTACATTTGCAGTCTGGCTCTGATACCATATTAAGTTTTAGGATAGTTGCAAATGTAATAGCACTCTATGTTGTATGTGTTTTCCAAATGCAGCAATCTCTCTTTCATTTATATTGAGAATGAGGATAGGAGAGACATGTCCCTTCATGGGAAATGTCTATTCATTATTATTAGATTAATATAATGACCATTGATTATGTAACTACATAAATAAATATACATACACACACACACACACATGTAATATTTCTGAATCATTATTATATTAATTTCTCCTAATACTATTTTAGATATATATCTATATATATTATATTTAACATAATAATAATAATATATATATACGACAGAAGCTACAAAACATCAACAACCTTGACCTTGTTGGGGGCGTTGTCCCCAAATCCTTGATTTAGTTTTTGTAGGAAAAATAATGAAAAATCATTTTGTACAATGCTACATGGAAATCAACATTTTTTAAATTTTTTTTCTATCTTTTCCCAATTAAATTCCAAGTAGTTGAATTAAATTTATATTTTTGTTCTCCTAAATCAATCCCCATCATAAGTAATGCTTCTATGGCTATAGCAGCATTTGTATATTTGTTTGAGATAGTTGAGTGACTCCTCATAGAGCTAGCAATGTCGGTAGAGAGGACCATAGTTCATCGATCCATATTTTTTTTTATGCCATAGATTTCCTAATCGAAAATTTTCTACACCTAACACACTTGACAATGTTTATATATTTAAAAATGTTGTTTTCATCTAAAATCTGCTTTTATACTCATGTAATCAATGCATACTTGTATATGTGATTAAAATAGCTTCTATTTGATTAGTTTGTCTTTTATTTATAGTTTATTTATTGAAGGGTGCGTAATAAAAGTTTATAATCCTTCAAAATCTCTATGTTTCATGTATGTTTTTTACTTGTAAGTCTAAGTGCCAATCAAAGTTTTAGTTAAAAATCAGCTTACTGAATTCGAGCCAAGTCCAAGTCTTGTAACATTAATTAATGTATATAGCCATCTCTCATGGTCGCTTTGCCATCACCTCACTATCCTCAAAATTTTGGAAAATTGTTGCTGTCCTTGGAAACCCTTCCACACATCCTGTTAATTCAACTCAAACTTAGTGTTCTAATTTCAATTTTAGAACTATATATTTATAACAGAAGTATTTAATGAATATCAATGATATTTATAAGGTAATAATTTAGAATGTATGAAAAACAGGAATCTTGTATTTGAACTCGCTGGATGAAGAAATATGTTATTCTGGATTTGCTGTTGTCTGAATACAACACTTATTGATTTCGGTGTGTATTAGAAGCAGCTTTCCTCAAAGTATATATACGGTTGTAATTAGAAAGACAGTCATGTCTATGATAGACGTGACTCCTTGAGGAGTCATGCCTATCATAGGCATGACTATTCTTAACAGCAAACGCCACGTAATAATACTTACGGTATATTAGTTTATATCCCATTTGACACCACTTAATTTACAATACGGTTAGTCAATACCATTTGACAATTACATCACGCACGATTTAGTATAGTAGTTTATATCCCAATCGACATTTGTAAGTCGATGACAATAATACATCGACCATCATACTTGATGGTAATAACATACCGATAAGAATATGATTGGTATAATCGGTATTAATATAATAGATATTATAAAACCAACTTAGTAATATTATTGCTATATTATAATAATGATAATTATTACTATCATTATTATATTATAAGAATATTTACTATATTAAGTAATAAATATAAATATAATAGATATCAATAATAAATATTAATATCTATTCATATATATATTTCATAATTTGTCTATTATAGTGGGGTCGATATGTTATCTAATTGACGCTATAATTATCAACACTCCCTCTTAGCTAGGGAAGATAAAATCATATGTATCACATTTCTCATGATAAGAAGTCTTAGATACATTGAAAAATAATCATCACATAACATGGTATGATAGCTATCACATACGTCGTGATAGAAGTCTCACATATCTCATTGAAGACAAAACATCACATAACACGTGATGATAAGTATCACATAACTTGTGATATAAGTCTCACATATCTCGTGAAGACAAAACATCACATAACGCATGATGATAAGTATCACATAACTTGTGATAAAAGTCTCACATATCTCGTGAAGACAAAACATCACATAACACATGATGATAAGTATCACATAACTCGTGATACTTAAAGGATGGTATGGTTGAGAATATCACATTCTCCTTATACATCCTAGTTATGGTATGTGCACTGACATTACGTCACATAATGTCTACCATAACAAATCATGGCACATCCATGAGTGATATCAAGTCAGCATGATATCAGTATTACAAGATCGTCATCTTATAATATCTGAATACAAGTATTTATCTCCAAAAGATCGTCACCATTTAGATATGAATAGAAGGGGTAGAGCCCATAAGGTCATATATCAACACATATGACAGAAGAAGTTTACACAAAACATCTTATATTATATATATCAGTAAAGATTACAATGCAAATTATAATTTAATCATACCAAGACTTTTCCTGAAGTGTTCAACTTTCACTCTGGCAAGTGGCTTGGTTAGTATATCTACTGTCTGATCTCCTGTACTGATATATTCCAACTGAATCACATTCCTATCCACCATGTCTCTCACATAATGATAAGGAATCTCTATATGCTTGGATGTATCAAAAAATTCTGGATTCACAGAAAGTTTTATACAACTTTGATTATCACAATGGATGATTGTTGGTCTCAGAGGCTTACCGAATAATCCCACAAGCAGTTTCCTGAGCCATACTGCTTCTCTTGCTGCCATAGAAGTTGCAATGTATTCGGCCTCTGTAGAAATTTGAGCCATTGAAGGCTGTTTTCTGCACATCCAAGATATCATGGCGGATCCTAAACTGAAGTAGCAACCTGAGGTGCTCTTTCTATCTGTTACAGTTCCAGCTCAATCAGAATCTGTGAATCCATGTAGGTTCAAATCAACTTTCTCATATTTGAGTCCATAATTTGAAGTACCTTGCAGGTATCTCAAAATATGCTTTACATCCATAAGATGAATCTCCTTAGGCTCACACATAAACTGACTCAAGCCAGTTACAACATAACATATATTAGGTCTAGTATTAACCAAATACATCAAAGATCCAATTATCTGCCTGTAGAGAGTAGGATCTGCAAAATGAGAATCTGCTGCTGCCTCTTTTAACTTATGAAGATTTGTTTCCATGGGAGAAGTCATGAGTCTGCAATTCATCATACCAAATCTCTTTAATATGTCTAGGGTGTACTTTCCTTGACTAAGTACAATGCAATCTGAGTTCTGTCTAACTTCCAATCCAAGGAAGTAATGTAGAAGGCCTAAATCCTTCATTTCAAACTCTTTAGCAAGGTCCCTTTTACATTGTTCAATTAGGTGATCTTCTCCTGTAATCAATAGATCATCAACATATAAGATTAATATTAACATATCTTCTTTGCTTTGCTTGAAGTAAAGATTTGGATCTGCATCATTCTTAGAGAATCCCAACTTCATGAGATAGCTATCAATTCTCTCATACCAGGCCCTGGGGGCCTGTTTAAGTCCATAGAGAGCTTTCTTTAACCTGCACACATGAGATTCTGCAGTGTGGATCTCAAATCCTTCTGGTTCTTCTAAGTAAACTTCTTCCTCTATTTTCCCATTTAGGAATGCAGTCTTTACATCCATTTGATGAACATTCCATCCTTTGGATGCTGCAATGGCTAGAACAACCCTAACTGAGGTATAGCTGGCAACTGGTGCAAAAGTTTCCTCATAATCTATTCCTTCCTTTTGTGAGAGGCCTTTGGCAATAAATCTGGCTTTATGTTTTTCTATATTGCCGTCTGCAACATACTTGATTTTAAATAACCACTTGGATGAGACAATAGACTTTTCCTTTGGTCTTGGAACTATTTCCCAAACATCATTTTTAAAAATTGATTGGTATTCTTCTGTCATGGCATCCTCCCATACTTGGTGCTTGAGAGCTTCTGATGCATTAGATGGTTCAGATTTTGAGAGATCATTCATTAAGGCCACATAACTGAAAAACCTTCGAGGTCTTTTACTTTCTCTAAAGGTTCTTGAAGGAGCGGGAAATTTCTCTGCTTCTTTCATAGTTTTGGTGGCCCAAAGTGGTTTTTCTTAATGTTCACTTGAGGTGGATTTTGCACTTCATTTTCATTTTCTTCAGGATACTCCCTCTGAAACTCAGGTGCAGGATCCTTTTCTTGATCTGAAGGTGAAGGATTGCTTTCTGATTCAATAGAGTTCCTAGCCCTTTTAAAGGCTAGGTCTTCTTCAAATATTACATCTCTGCTGATTTCAATATTTCTGTCCAGGTATAAATACTCGATAGGCTTTAGAAGTTTCACTATACCCAACAAAGATTCCTTTTCTTCCAGAGGGTTCTAGTTTTGTTCTCTTTTCTTTAGGTACATGAAAATAAACAAGACATCCAAAAATCCTTAAATGAGTGATATCTGGATTTATTCCTGTGAAGACTTCTTCAGGAGTTTTGTCTTCAATGTGAGAGTGAGGACATCTATTTTGTATGTACACA
The DNA here is from genome assembly GCA_018584345.1 of Thuja plicata. Taxonomy (NCBI): domain Eukaryota; kingdom Viridiplantae; phylum Streptophyta; class Pinopsida; order Cupressales; family Cupressaceae; genus Thuja; species Thuja plicata. Next base: position 705,954 of record MU223851.1, read on the forward strand.
ACAGTGTTAGAAGCTTCTGCCCAAAGAGAGGTTTCTAGGTTTTAATCAAGGAGCATGGCTTTAGCTGCTTCTACAATTGTTCTGTTTTTCCTTTCAGCAACCCCATTTTGTTGGGTGCTGTAAGGAACAGTGAACTCCCTCTTAATCCCTATTTCTTCACAAAATTCTCTAAAGATGTCAGAAGTATATTCCTTCCCATTATCGGTTCTTAAGGTTTTTATTTTCTTTCCAGAGAAGTTTTCAGTAAGGGATTTGAACTCTTTGAATTTCCTAAGGATGTCTTTTGATTCTTTACATATAAGAAAATAGATCCAGGTTTTTATGGAGAAATCATCAACAAATATTAGATAATATAGGAATCCCCCTACTGATTAGACGGATATGGGTCCACATAAATCAGAGTGAACTAGATCTGAAACATTACTCGTTTTACTAAAACTACTTTTGAAAGGAACCCTTAGTATTTTTACCTAAGGTACACCCCTTACATCTACCTGAGTGGTGTAGTTTTAACCTAGGTAAACTAGTGACTAATTTTTGCATGGAAGATAAGGCATGAAAGTTTAAATGACCTAATCTTCTATGCCAAATTTCATTGGAGTCTACAATATCATGAATTAGGGCTAAATTAGATTCAGTACATACCTCATACAAGTAACCTTTCCTTTGCCCTAGAGTTATTGCTTTCTTGATGGAGGAATTCTTTGGCCAGGCTAGAACTTTGCAATCCATGAATGTTACACTGTACCCATTATCCTCAAGTGCATATATAGAAACTAGATTCCTCTTGATGCCAGGAACATAAAGAACTCCAGTTAGTTGGATAGACATGCTTGATTTTAGTTTGATGGTGCATGTCCCAACACCTTTTACTGAATATGTATTATCATCTCCAATGGTTACTTCTTCATCAATTTCTTCTATCATAGATTCCAGTAGTTCGCTATACCCGGTAATGTGTCTTGATGATCCACTATCAATTATCAAAGTATTAGATTTGTTTGATACTTGATTAGAGAGGGCAGAGTAGAATACATGTTTCTCTGAGTTATGTTCCTTTTTATTCCTTTTCACTTTAGCAAATGTGGCTAATTTTTTAAGTCTTTCTAGACATCTAGCTGAATAGTGCCCATATTGATCACACCTAAAACATTGAATTTGACAAGTATCCTTTTTTTGATGGGCCTTTTCCATGATGGTCCTTCCTCTTCTTAAAGTATTTGTTCTTGCCCTTTTTGTGAAAGTTTGCATTTAACACTTGAAGGTCTTCATCTATGTTCTTTTGTTTGATTCCTTTCTTGTTTTGTCTTGACTCTTCCTGAAGGCAGTCATACCTTAATCGATCAAAGTTTGGGAATTTTGATCTTGCACTAATGCCTTGAACAAAGGTTTCCCAATTGTTTGGAAGGCCATCTAGTGCAATAAGTGTCAGTTCTTTGCTCTGAATTGTATATCCAAGTACCGTTAATTCATCCCTTTGAGTGGAGATTCTCATAAAGTACGCATTGATTGATTCTCCTTTATTCATACTTATGTGAGTAATTTCCCTCTTTAGTGCTAAGGTCTTGCTAGCATTGTTTATCTCGTACGTTCTTTCGAGTGATTTAAACATATGGTAGGCAGTCTCATATTTTGTTAGAATTGGCACTATGTGGTTTCTAACACGATTAACTATGATCTTCATAGCCTTTTCATTTCCTTCAATCCAATTCGATTTTTTTGGATCATTTTTTGGTATATCCTTTTCTTCTTTTATAAAGGACTCAACTTTATTTTCTCTTAGAATCATTTTGATCCTGAATTTCCATGATGAGAAATTGTTCCCTCCTTCAAGTCTATCTTCGAATCTGATAGCGCTTGCCATGGAAATGTGAGAAATGTGATAGTTTTAAAATTGATATTGAAATTCTCAAGTTTAAGAGCTTTCCCGGATCTTTGTTTACTAGCGCTTTGATACCATGTTAATTCAACTCAAATTTAGTGTTCTAATTTCAATTAGAACTATATATTTATAACAGAAGTATTTTATGAATATCAATGGTATTTATAAGGTAATTCAGAATGTATGAAAATCAGGAATCTTGTATTTGAACTCGTTGGATGAAGAAATATGTTATTCTGGATTTGCTGTTGTCTGAATACAACACTTATTGATTTCGGTGTGTATTAGAAACAACTTTCCTCAAAGTATATATACGGTTGTAATTAGAAAGACAGTCATGTCTATGATAGACGTGACTCCTTGAGGAGTCACGCCTATCATAGGCATGACTATTCTTAACAGAAAATGCCACGTAATAATACTTACGGTATATTAGTTTATATCCTGTTTGACACCTCGCAATTTACTATACGGTTAGTCAATACCGTTCGACAATTACATCACGCATGATTTAGTATAGTAGTTTATATCCCAATCGACATTTGTAAGTCGATGACAATTATACATTGACCATCATACTTGATGGTAGTAACATACCGATAAGAATATGATTGGTATAAACAGTATTAATATAATAGATATTATAAAACCAACTTAGTAATATTATTGCTATATTATAATAATGATAATTATTATTATCATTATTATATTATAATAATATTTACTATTTAAGTAATAAATATAAATATAATAGATATCAATAATAAATATTAATATCTATTCATATATATATTTCATAATTTGTCTATTATAGTGGGGTCGATATTTTATCTAATCGATGCTATAATTATCTACACATCCCCCTATCCCCCCATTGAGAAATTTAAGGAAACATTGGGTTTATAAACTCACTAGATTCATATTTTTCAAGTGTTGCTTGCGCTAAATTTTGATAAAATTTTCTGTTCTCAAGTTTCGATGTAATGAATACATTTTGGTAACAGGATGTACATACATTGTGTTATCAAGTCCTTTATATTTGGCTCGCATACTCATGTTGATCTAGTCTCGATATTGGTGCAGTGTGGGCTCAGCCTTGGGTATGCCTAGAATACCACTCGAGTGCTACCCAACTGAACTCCCACGTACCTATGGCTAGTGGGGTAAAAAAAAATTAACATTAAAAAAAAATGCTTTCTATTGACTTCATTTGCCCAAGAGTAAGGGTTTTTATCTGTTTGCAACCCATTTGACAAACACAAAACACCAAGAATTGCATTCTTCCCTCCAAGTTGCCATTGTTAGGTTTTGAAGGTTGCTTCATATTTTTTAAAGGCGAGGGCTATGGAGGAGTAAGACCTTTACCAAAAAGTTAGAAATACTTGCACAAAGAAGATTTAGTCATCAAATGTGAGTAAATCTTTCCTTTTTTTCAAGTTTTCAGTAAAATCTTTGAAGACTTTTCAAGTTTTTAGAAATAATTGAAGCCTTTTTTTGGTAAGTTCTATTTTTAAAAACTTTTTATGCATAATAAGGCTTTATAATACTGGTTTTTTAATAATTGTTTTAGTTGTAGTGTTAATTTGTGTAGTTTTTTTTTGTTTTTACTTTTTAAGGTTCTTATATAAGGGCTTGAAATTTACTGCAATTGCTCGAAATGTAGAGTTATTTTAATTTGATGCATCTTCACCTCTTTGGGGACATGCAGCAATGATTTAACAACTTCTTGGTAGTGGGTGTTATCTTTGGCGTTGTGCCAATGTGAATAAGAGTGTAAGAGCTCATACATTTGAATGAAAGCCCACTTCTATGCTTTTCCTTGACAAGTAAGAAAAGTTTGTCTTGTGCTAGATAAAAAAGACTGTCAATGCAATAAATATTTGCTTATATTAAAGAATAAGAGGATGCTAACATGGCAAGTAATAGATCAAAGGTTCTTGCACATCCTCTTGCCAAGAGAAGTTTGCATAGACCTCCTAGTGGTTTATAACAACCAGTTGGCCCAAATCCTTTCATGCCCATGCTACCATCTTCTAATGAAGAGAATGTTTCAGTTTTGTGAAAAAGAGGCCCATTGGAGAAGGCCTCCAAAAATGATGTGAGGGAGATTGTGAATCTAAGCATTTCTCATTGCATTTATGGCAATGGGTTTCCTTTAAACATTGTTAGATCGCCTTATTGGTGGGATATGGTGATAACCCTTTTCAATACACCTCTCGATTATGTTAGTCCTTGGTATGAATGAGTGTGAAGCACAATATTGGCAAAGGAGAAGCTTTGTTGGAGACATAATTAAGATTAATCAAGGATACATGGCCCAAAATAGGTTTGTCCATAATTTGTAATGAATGAAAAAATTGTAAAGACAGACGATTGATCAATGTTATATTAGTGTCTCCTAAAGGGCTGATTTCTTTTAAGGCAAGGGATTGTGAGTGGCATGTAAAAGATGCAAGTTTCATTGCCAATATCCTCATATAGTCCATTGAAATGGTGGGGTATGAAAAAGTTGTTCTAGTCATAATAAACAACACTAAAAATTTTAGGGCAACTAGGTCTATAGTGGAGGGTACACAGTCATTTTTTGGACAACATGTGCAATGCACTCACTCAATTTTATATTGAAAAGTTTGGCTCACAAATTGGGTGGGTCAAACAAATCTACATGGAGTGCGAGGATATATGTTTGCAACTAATTATCATATTCAGGAATTTCTCCAAATTGGAGTTGCGGAAGGCAACTTAACTTTTATTTTTAATATATTTGTTAATGTTGATATGTGACATGCATTTTTTTATACCATGTTAGGTTGCCAAAACTCGATTTGCATCAAACACAATCATCTTAAGACAACTTGTGAAGGTGTGAGAGGCCTTAAGTTCTATTGTCATCAACTTGTGGAGTGTATGGAAGCTATCAAGCACAAAAAGAGCCCAAAAAGTAAAAGCATTGATCCTAGATGATGAGTGGTGGGCTTGTGTAGAATATGCTCTCAATTTCATTGAGCCAATTATCAACGTGATTAGGTATGCTAATACTGATTACCCATGTTTGTGCAGGATTTACGATGGCATGGATTGCATGTTGGAGAAAATAAAAATAATAGAAGCCAAGGAACATGATGCAACAAAAACATTTTCAAAATTGTACAAATGATTATCATTGATTGTTGGAACAAGATAACCACCCCCTTACATCTCTTGGCATTTACTTTGTCACCAATGTGTTATAGCCATAGTTCCATGACTTCTACTCGCTTATGACTCGACAAAGTCGACTCGACTCGTGACTCAGTAACGACTCGGCAAAATAAAAAAACCCTTGAAATTTAGAGATTTTCAACGATTTAAAACATGTTTCATGCACCCACTATTGAATACAACTTAAAGACTCTATTCCATTATCAAATAGAAGCTAATTTCATCACATACATAAACATACATCCATCACATAAGTACAAATGTAAATTGTAGCTGAGGGAAATATAAAACATAGATATGCAGAATTATAAATATTGTCAAATGTATATAAAATCCATGAAATCCATGACATCAAATGTTCCCAAACATGTGTAAACAAAAACAAGTCTATGGCTCAGGCTCTAGCTCAGCCTCAGCCTCAGAGTAGTCTGTCTGCCTTCTACAAAGGCATCTGAGTTAGGTCCTAGATGACTGACAAGCCATAGTCTTGGCTTGTGAGGTGCCACTTTGATCAACATCAGCTGCGCGGGTCGCTGATCATGCTCTATCCTTCTCTGCCATAGCCACAACCTCAACCTCAACCTCTTTGTCTGCCTGGTCAACCCACTCATGGTCCTCCTCAGTGAAGACGGGATTGGTAGACTCAGTGAGCCACTTGGACTCTGGATCGATCTCTGCTAGAGTGATTGGAGAGGAGTCAGTGTCCAAAATCTATCTGGTCCTAAGACGGAGGTTGTAATGAACAAAGACAAGATCATTCAACCTCTCCATAGACAATCTATTATGCCTCTTCTTCTCATAACAAGCAAATAGAATGCCTTTTAGGGTAAAATAGAAAACATGAGGCAAGTCCAAATTGGACTGCTGCAACACGGATCATGAGGCACGAACCCAACGGGTGATGGCATGATCCGCTGGCTCGGCGAGCCATGCGGGTCATGACCCATGACTCGACGGGCCATACTGACGTGTCATGAAAACCTGCCAGGCGCTCCACGACACGCGACTCGCAAAAACTCGCCCTATCGCAGCTAGTTTAGGATCATTGGTTATAACTAAGAGATAGTTTCATTGACGAGGAGGGTGCCACCATATAGGACCGAGGAGGCTTTTGTTAGTGAGTTTGGCCACTTCAATCTTCAAGGATGTTTACGCTTTTAGAGACAAATATAGGAATGATGCTCATGATTAGCAGTATCTACATGGTCAAGGATCCATTTACTTGCAGCCTCTTGCAATTTAATTTCTCTCCCAAGAATCTATCCTTTTATTCAATGCAATAATGCTATATATTATATTTAGTAATTATATAATATTATAATTTATGTTTTGAATTTATTAAAAAAAATACTAATTGCTTCTTGCAAACTCAATAGGCCATAAGCTCTTCACTAAGCAGAAATGGAGTACATACTCCTTCACACACTCAGTTAAGCACAACCATTTGAGTGCAAATAAAGTAGAGGATATGGTCAATGTACACTCCAATCTTTGTCTCTCGTTACATAAGACACCTGAATACAATGAGAATGTGAAAGATTTGGGATCTAACCCCTGAGTGTGCCAATTTAGATCCTACATTTACACAGCTTGCCGAAGTCTCTATAGATGGGGTAGCTTCAGTATGTGACACTAGTGGGAGTGTCACTCTAATTAATTATGGTTGAAATAAAATTGAACCAAGTGTTGACGTTGATGCTTTTGATGAAGAATATGAAAACTATTAAATATTGATTATAATTTTGAATTTTTGTTGTGTAATAACATTTTGAGACTTGAGTATTTTCCTTTTTGAAAATTATGACTATCGTATTTAAATATTCTGTTTATTGGCAATTGTAAGTGTCCTTGTTCTTATAATTTATAATTTTGAGCATATACATACATACATACATACACATGTACATAGACACACACACATACGTGTACCCTACCAAGGAAAATAATTTTCTGTACTGTCATACCGACTTTTGATATCTGTACCCGAACCAGTAACCTAGTATATACCCGTCTTGTTCATGTGGATTGTCAAGGTTTTGTTTATTTCTGACCTTGGCAATGAGGTCAAAAAACTTGTACATAATTTGACAAACATACAAGATAAATAGAGACAAATCCCTTTTGTGCAACTACAAGGAGTGTTAAATATGCCAAATTAAATTTTTCTCCCTACACAGAGTTCCCAAATTTCTCCACATGCTCAGAAATTAGGGTTTCAAATCTTCTCTTTGGCTTACTACAAAATTTTCATCTGACTAGCCTGAAGCTTCAGATACTTTTCTTGTTCAATTATACTGTTTTATATCTTTTTTATGGGCTTGCATTCCTCACTATTCTTAGTTTGTAGTTGGGGCTCAAGAAATGGATTGGCTATTCTTTTCCCCGTGTTGCTTGTGCATTAGATTCTCTCTTGCAATGGATTTTCTAGTTATGTTTTTCTCTTCAAGTTTTGCATGGGTTGAGTTTTCATAAAATTTCTTGACTTTCAACATTAAAGAATATATTTGTGGATTCCAGGAAGCTGCAGGATGTTTGTTTGAGATTGAACAGTCTCCTTCGGCAGGTGTTTTGACAACAATAAAAGCATTAAGTCTTGCATTAATTAGGCCAGATATTTTTCAACATGATGATAGGGATGTCAGAATTGTAGTAGTTGCTTGTATCAGTGAGATAATGAGAATTACAGCACCGGACACACTATACAGTGATTATGTTCTAAGGGTAAGCTTTAATTCCTTTGTCAATATAACAGAATTTTTTATGGGGTATTATGTTTCAATCTATTACAGGATGATTTCTCTTCTATCATGGTATTTATGTTTTTTTTTGTATTTACTCTTTCCCTATGCAGGAGATATTTCAACAGATGGTTGGCATATTTCATGAATTACACAACATTAACAATATTTCATTTTCAAGGATTGTTGCAATTCTAGAAACTGTTGCAAAAGTTAGATCATGTGTTCTGATGTTGGACCTTCAGTGTGATGATCTAATCTTGAAAATGTTTAACATGTTCTTTTCCATTGCCAGGTATGAAGTCTTCCCTTGTGCCTGGTTTTTATATTTTGCTATACTGATTGTAAGTGTGAATTACCATCCTTATAATTGGTAGTGTCATCAGTCAATGATCTGCTCATGAATGTCTTTGAAAAAGGCACATGTAAAATGTTCTGAATCTTCTGATAAATGGATTTCATGAAAGCAATACATAGGTTTACTTTTCCTTTGCATATAACCCAATACCTCTACACTTTTTAAAAATATCCTTAGAAAACAAGCTGTCAAAGAAACACAGTTGTGGCTTGATGACTTCATTAATAAATGCTCTTTCTTTAGTTTTGAATCTTGATTGATGCTGGAAGAAAAATGGGGCTTGTAGATATCTCTAGTAAACTGCAGAACACTTTTTATGGTATCATGTGGCAGAAAACTATTATAATTATTAGGTTTTTGAGTAAGTTTAATTGCCTTGTCCAGGACTGGTTTCTGTGATCCTCAATATATTTTTTTCCTCACAAATTTCTAGTTCGTGAGAAATCGTTACACAACAAAATGTATTGTTCCATTCTTCCAAAGTTTGGGAGGGTGTCTGATTTCAATCAATTTTTCACATTTCCAGTGGGGTAGTATTGAAGAAGCGCTTAGGATTTTCGAGATTCATTTTTAGTTCTTATCTTCATCCAAATGCTTGAGTGTTATGGCACTTCAAAATGAGGATCAATTATCATTTCACGAGGTTATGAAAGGATATCAGCACTTTAACAGTCATATTTTCTTTTCAAGAAATGTGCCTTTTTTATTATGACCAGTTTTCAAGGGTTTTAATTGCTGCTATTGTAAGGTTTTGTTTATTTATTTTTCAATAAAAGACAAAAATATAAGTTTGTGATTAAACCCTAGGTTCTCAATGTGCAATCACTGCTAGTTAGAGAATGTTTAATCAGATTTAGTTAATGGATTTCTGAAAATAAGAGAAACCAATCTGTGCCATGTGAATGTTGAAGAGTTGAACTTGGAGGCAAAAATAGAAAATGGAAATAAATGGCGAACAGGATTTGATATAGCAGTCTTATTGAAGCGGGTTCCTCCCATTTTCCATCCATTAGTGCTTCGCAAGGTTGATCTAGAGGCAATAGAGATTACTTTCACTTTGCCACTCTGTGAAGAAACATGGGAAGTTGATATCAAAGAGTGCAAAAGAGATTGGAATAGTAGTCTTCTGGAGTGTCAAAAACATATCGGCGAGAAATGACTTAAGAATAAGAAACCGCAGGTGCCCAGGTTATTGAAGAGGGATGAATTCATGGATGGATTTTCTATTTGTGATATCTTTGCTCAATTGGGTTATAGAACAAGGAAAGAGACAAACAATTGGCAAAATTGGAGGCATCAATTTCAGAGGTTGGCTTGTGCTACAAATGCACACTATGCAAACCAAGGGTTTGCGTTTCTTGATTGTATATAGGATGCTGCTTTTGAACCAAGAAAATTTGGTGAAGTTTGCCAACTAGTTATTTTCATCTGCCATCATTTTTGGCTAAATGTGCCTTTTGAGGTTTCTGGTATTCTTGTGTCCTATTTTAAGATTTCTTATTTCACAAGATGTGAGTTTTGAATCATGATTTAAGACATTTATTTCACTCATTATTATCTTGTCAGAATTTTATTTCTGGTTTTAAACTGTATTTAACTGGACAATTTTTTTTTTGAGCTTCCTTTATGTGTAAGAAAACTATTTATTTTTCATGTAATGTTTGCTAAACCATTATAAATACACGCCATTTGCAGTTTTAGATTTCTAATGGTAATTTTATACCTATTTGCCATTGAGATTGTTGTTCAAAGAGTTCTTCTGATTTTCATATCCAATAGTCTTGCGAGTTAAGTGTAATTTGGTAATTATTGCAAGATTTGTACCGTAGTGTTTAGTAAAGGAAGTTTTGTACCTCTGTATGCAACTCTTTGTATTTAATTCATGGTAATTTGTATATGTGTTTAATTCAACCCAATCATGTTGTAATTTTAAGTTTTTGTGTTTAGCTAAAATTGTGTGCATTCACTATCTATTTAGGATCTTTTGGTGCAGTTGATAGAATTTATAAAATCCCTTATGTAGTGAGGAAGTGTTAACTAGCCTTGTGTGCTAGCATGACAACAAAAAGGCATGTATTTAGTTTAAGTTTATTTTTATTGCATATTTGAATCCCACCAATTCTCGCTTTTGTAAATGATAAAAGGAAATATATCGTTTCTTTCATTATTCTCAACAGAGAATGTCTTGGTACAATTCAGAATTTTTTTTCTTCTTGCACACTATTCAATTGTATGTTGCATTAAAAGGTAAAAATTAAGACCACAACAAATAGTATTTAGTCATAGGTCATTTTTATACATATTTATCTATGTATACATTGTGTGTGTGCATGTGATTCTATGCGACTAAGAGGAAAGTGAAAAGATATAAAGTGTACACAATACATCTATTGTTGCTAACCTCTCACATGTATGTGTGCTCCATCCTTGATTAAAACTCAGAAGACCTCCTATACCAACGATTTTTTTTTATCATTATCTAGCACTTTGTTGTGTTAGCATTTTAATTTGCACCTTTTATGGTTACGCAAAACATGATAGATGTGAAACAAAAGGACTATTTGAATTTAAAGAGGAATCTCCTTTTAAACTAAAACTAACCTTAACTATATAACATACACTTTCTTATTTACAATCATTTTCCCATTGTGTAAGGACAATCCTGCATCACCAAAAATAATTTAGTTTAATTTTTCTAAGGTTTTTTGTTGAATAATGTTTTAGGATGAATAAATTTGTAATAGAAGGCCAATATCTAGTAAATATTTGTGGCTATAGCTTGAAGGCAAGTTTGACTAGGTGAATGAAATTTCTATCTGGCATATTCTACTTCAAACTTGGATATTCCTAATTGGGCGTAATAGTTTAGGAGTTACCATTTGTGACCACTTATAATTTCTCTCCTAAATGATAGTTATTCAAATGAGCTTCAAGAATGAATTTTGGGTCTAAGTCTATTTTGGGGGTCCTGTTGAGTGGAGTGGGTGGCCTAGTTGACTAATGTTATTGATAGGTTTAGAGATGGAGTTGTCAATGCATCTAATGGTCTTAAATGCAATTTCTAAAGTTATAATATGCTTCCCTCTTGGTTTTGGAAGTAGAAAATGGTTTCAAGTATCCCATTGTTGATTTTACAAGGGGTCTTTTGAAGAAATCCAAGAGGAGAAGCAAGTTTGGAGAGAACAAGACCAATTTGAAGGAGCAATTTTGTGGTGGCTCTTGTTGGTTATTGTTTTCCATTTTAGATCAGCTTATTGTCGATTTTGTAATGTTTTACTTCTTCCCATATGACTGCAAAACATGTAATTCAGTCCTGCAATGATATTGTATCAATTCAAGAGTTTTTGAATGAGATGTTGTCCTGAATTTTGCATTCCCCAAAATTGGGGCAACCCTACGCAATTCCAAAACGATTGGTAGGATTTCTCTCTAAGTTGGTCGGTGTTCTGGAAGAGGTTTACTTAACAGAATCAGTTATCCCTTGATTCTTGTTCAGGTTTCATCTTTTACAAAACATCCAGTCCTTGAGTCTTTCTTTGTTTTTCATGCTTTCACTTTCTTGTTTTTGGTTTTGCTTTGGGCTTAGGTTTGTAGTCTTTGTTTTCCTGGTCGTTTTGAGTCCTCTTAGGCACCATTTGGGTTAGCCAAACTTAGTCTATAAGCGTTTCAGTGTCCTGCTAGTGGTGTTTTCAGGACAGACTGCATGTTGTTAAAAAATAGCTAGAAGGTGAGCTTTTTCTTGTCAGTTGCATAGATTGGAAATTTATTTTATATGCAAAATGGATTTTATCCTCCATTTCAAAATTTCGTACCATTCTGTGGAGTTTTGCTTAAAGTTTTAATGATGGTGGGTTTCTGAATTACATCCACATATCAAGTTATTAAAATATTAAAGATGCATATAAAGATTATAATATTTCTTTCTTGAAAATAGATTTTTAAATAATATTGGCATATTTAGATTAAATATGTATATGTTGTTTGAGAATTTGAATTTTTAAGTTGACAAGATGGAAGATAGAGTTTATAAATGAAATCCTACTCATTAATAAGTTTTATGTTATGAAAAGGTGGGGATTTTATTTCATATAACATATAAAACTTATTATAAGATCTCATTCTCACCTCTCGTCGGCATGGTGGCGATTTTTATTTCATTTAACATAAGCTGTTTGTTTTAATATATTTTTGCCCACTTTCAAGCTGTATAGCGTCGAATCTTGGTCACCATGCATATCACTTTTAAAGAAATATGCATGTAAAAGGCCCACGGTTTTGTTACCACAAGGGATGACGCTGTTTTTTTAAATGAATCGCATATTTTAAAGGAGTCTTCTACAACAGATGCAAATTACTTTTTAAATCGACCCATGATCAATATACATATGGCGTCAAATTTTAGCAAAAGTGCATGTTTTAAATTTTAATGCTTATGTTTTATATTAAAACTATGTTATGTCTAAATCAGACCCGTGGCTTGATTATAAGTCATATGGCGTCGATTTTAGAGGGATACGCATGACGTTTTATAAAACATCCACATATGTCTTTGATTTCTAAAACCCGTCGCTTTATGTTAAGTGATGTATGCCGTCGATTTTTAGTTCTAAGACAAAAATATACGCTATCTCCTCCTTAAAAAGCGTTTTAATCTTTTAAATTGGAGGGCGTCGTTTTCATATGCCATAGCATGTGTCGATTTAATGTAAAGGCATATACGGTTAAAGGAAAGACGTGCGATAGCCTTCTTAAAAGCCGTGGTTTGTATGCAAGATGCATGGTGTCATTTTTTAACCTAAAATGCATCCCCTTTACAAACCAAAAATGTGTTTTCACTCTCCAAAAACGCGTGGGCATATGGCGATGTTTTCCAGCCATTTTGAATGCGAATTTCTCCACAAAAGAGCTGCGTTTTTTCTTAAGAAATCCATTTAAGATCATTGCAAGAGGAATCGGTCTTTGCTGGCAGTTTCTTCTCCATAAATCACTGCGTTTTTTACTCCTTGATTGAGGCAGATTTGGTAAGTCTATCAAAACGGTTTCCTTCTCTTCTCATTTTCAAAATATAAATGCATTGCCAAAAGGAAAAGTGGCTATTGTTTAGGGCACATGTTGTTGAAAACTTCCTCTTAAGTTGCTGGTTTTAAGCAATCTAGGGCTGCATTATGGACATATGTGATTCCCAACTATGACTCATTGGATTGACATTAACTTTGCATGGAGAAAATGTCAAAATAATGAGTTATATATTCTGTCCTTTTCTCTTCAAAGTTAAATTCGAAATTCATGTTATCATTTGCAGAATTTTGTGATTTTGGTTAAAAGAAAATCAGATTTGTGTTTTTCCCTTTTTGCATACAAAGTAGAGGTATATTTTTTATGTTTTCTTTCTTTGTTTGTGTTTTGTTGTTTGTATATATGTCTCTTTTCTTCTTCTCGCATCTTCTCCAAGTTGCATATGAGAATGTCATTTGTTCTCATATGCAGTCGGGATTAAAAACCCCGTTCTCAAATACGTTCCTCCCCAAAATGCATAAAGAAATGCAAAGTGCAAGGTGCTGTCCAAATATGCAGTCAGCCCATAAAAAGCCACTTTTCACTTTCATCTTCATATGCATTTGTTTCTAAAAAGCCCACCATGCATATTGAACATTGGCTCATATGTGCATCAATGTATCAAACTCAAAGCTTGCTGTCCCATATGCAATCCCTCCAAAAAAGCTCACCTTTTTCATACTCCTGTTTGAAAAAGAAAAGAAAATTATTATTATCCCACATGTATTTCTTCCAAAAAAGCCCAACTTTCCATCTCATGTGCAATCATATTCAAGGGGTCCACCAAGCTGTAGATAAAGATATTTTCTTTATCCTTTTTGCCTCATAACTCGTTTTACGTATATGCATCAGAAGGCTTGATACCTATCTTCTTTTCATCTTCTTGAAAGGCTGCCCGCGTTTCTTGTTGGTACATCTAACATGGATTCTTCTTCCCTTAACTATTAAATGCTTAATTTTTGGAATTTCCATGTGACAGTTACTGCAACTACAAACTTGGTCATGTCGGAAGGGGGAATTGCATCTCCTAAAGATAAAGGGAAAAAGAAGATGAAATACCAATATGACAAGTATCAGAACTCCATCATGCCCTCTTAGATCACGTCTTATGTGGATGAGATCCGGGATACAGAGATCGGACATCTGAATATGGAGGAGTTCCTGGAAAGGGTGGATACATCCACAAAAGATGAAATGATCAACATCTGAGAAAGCTACATACACTATGTCTCGACTTTTCCAATGGCTGCTCTTGAACCGGAATTTGTAATGGCTTGTGCTAGGCATTTTGATCCTACCTCCCGGACCATCAAAGATGAAGATGGGAAAGTAATCATCAGTTTAGATCCAGATACCATTGATCGGGTTTCAAGGTTCCTCCAACTTCGGCCATACTTGACATGACAATTGATAGAGCTCTCAAAAGTTGGGAGAATGGGAAGACAACTTGTGTAAAGTATATCAACGAACATTGGTTGATTGCTAAAAGGCCTAATTTGGTAAGATGGCCAAAGGGAGTACACAGATCCGATTTTAAGGAAGAGGTTCATGACCTCATAACCTTATTGAGCAGATTGAGAGGTCTCAGAGAGTCCAATCTTTTTGAGCCGTGGATGTTTAAGTATCTCTCTTTGATTTTAAAATCAAGGTAGAGACTGTTCTGGGGAGAATTCATAAGTAATTTTGTTTGTGAACAGCTGGTGCAAGTACTTAACACAAGTACTTTCTACATGAATTCTTACCTCGTCTACATTGCTGCTGCCTTGGGTTCTTTTTCAGGGCTATCTACTAAAGGAGATAGGATGCAAGTGCCCGTCTGGGCCTTTTATGATCAGTTTCCCTTAAGAGCTAGTCGCATCCATTTCAGGAGGGTACAAGATGCATTTTTTGGTCATTATCGATGCCTGTTTGATAAAGAACTCCCAAACAAGAGAGTCTCCTACGAAGCATGGAGTAAAGTTAGCAAATATGGTTGTCTCTTTCTTCAGTTCGCAAATTTCACTTACTTAAGAGTGGAATATTTTAAAGGAGAACCATATACTTTGCTAAGATATTCGACAGAGAAGATCATTCTCATGGAGTTGGCCAGGTAGCTTATGGTTGTTCAAGTTTATCAAAACTTTCTGCACAGGCCTGGTGTTGGCATTTCTTCACGCAATCCCTTAAGGATTGGCGGGTATTCACTTGACACAGTTCCAAAGGCCAAAAATATGGAGTTTGAACTTCAAGAAATCAATTTGAAGAAGTTCATAGCCAAAAGTTCTTTTGACTGGAGGGGTTTGAATGATAAAATCCGAAAATAGTTTAGCCATGTACATCGCCTGGAGGATGTTTGGATTGATCTTCGTACTGAAACAGAGATCACTAAAATGGATTACTGCAGGCTCACTTCAAACAAATCATAGACTTTCGTCTTGCTGAGATTCCATATGGAGTCATAGATGATAACGAGATCTTGGATCCTGAGTACAAAAGGCATCGTGTCAAGAACTTGCCCATTCTACCACCATGCTGGTCAGTGAAGGAGAATGTGTCCATTTGGGATAGATTCCAGAATATCTTGGCAAATACAATTATTTGGTTGAAAAAGATGGGCATAAAAAGTATTAAGATCAAACCTGGGCGGGATTTCGATCTTGCTGGTCCTGTAGGTATGAAGTCCGAAATTCGAGGAAAAGGAAAAGGGAGTCTTCTGCATCTAAAGTCAAGGCTATTCCAAAACTTGCCATCAAAGGAGGTAAGCTCATGGTAAAGGCTCCTACACCAGAAGCATCATCTAGGGCAAAGGGTCTAGAGATGATCAATCTCTCGGATAGTGAGGAAGAACTACAAGTTTCTACTACTCTTGAGGCAACACAAGTTCAAGCAGCTGAAGATATTCAAGCAATGCATGAGTCAGCCCCAGAAACAGATGAACCTCCAATGTCCCCGTTGGATACAGATGTGGATTCTTTCACGGTTCAGTTGCCCTCATTACATTCAAATGCTATTGTGCCAGCCACTCCTATATCCTCTGCTGCCCCAGCACAGAAGGAAGACTTGTCGCATGTTTTTGATGAGCTTCCTGAAGAGTTGCCTCGGTTAGATGCACTTATGTCTAACAATGATCTGGTGTTCCAGATGGAAATAGAGGATGAAGGTGCTCTGAAAACATCCACAATAGATATTTCTTCGCAGAGGGAACCAGTAACTACCATGGTTACCATTGATGCTTCAACATCCTCTTTTGTCTTACCTCCTTGGTTAGGTACTATTACACAGAAAAAGGAAGAAGTTGGAGGTACCATTGGAAGGTTTTGAGATTGCTCCTAAAAGTAAAACCCGAGTTGCAAAAAGTAAGAAAGCTAAAGTGCTCTCGAAGATCATTATTGATGATCAAAAGGTTAAGTATGCTGAAGTAGCAGAGCCACTCATAAGCAAAACAACAGATGAACAGGAGAGCATGGATTATAAGACCACAAGGGTAGAGTTAGGAAGGCAATCCTATGTGAGTTGTCAGATGGATGCCCATGATGCGCTAGATCATTATACTAAGAGGACTGATGAACTTTGGCAAAAGAAACACTTGCTAAAAGAGGAAAACAATTGTCTTCGAGACGCTCTTGAGAAACTTTCTTCTTCTCAGCAGGTGAATTTATGTACAAAGGATGCACGGCAACATGTTGAACTGGAGAAGAAGGGCAAAATGGTAAATGGCTGGGGCAGTCAATTGGAGCACCAGGGAATCACGGTTATTAGGGATGTGTACCGTATACTCAGGAATTACCAGAAAATTACTAATAGGCTACATGAGTTGGTTGACATCTTTGATCAACAATTAAAGACCCTAAATGAAGATTTAGATGTTTGGAGGAAAATGGCAGAAGTTGATTTAGATGTCTTATGTGCATATGAAATAGTTGCTTCAAAGGACATGTACTTTGAATTTTTAGATTAAATGATTAACAAAGAAAAAGTTTTGAAGGAGTTGATCACAGAAGTACATGAAGCCTTACAGGAATGTGTCAAACCCAAGGAAGTTGTTGTCAAAGTCTTCAAAGAACTGGCATGTAAGTTGTTTTTGGAGAGTGGGGAGATGATTCCGGAGGAGCAAGTCCTAGCAGGATTTGTATAGATAGTTCATCAAGAACTAGAAGGTGATACTTTCAGTTGCAGCTCTATGGATAAGTTGGCAAGCTACAGAATGACATTGAATCAACTTCAGAAGGATCTGGATCGATACAATGGTGAAATTTCAAAAGCAGCAAGTTGTGCACGCAATACTGTAAACGTTGCTCGACAAACAGTTTCACCAGATCCAACTATTGTGCATAAGTCTCTTTGCCAGTTCGAGACATGCATTAATCTTCTCTAAAAAGTGTTGATAGGACACTTAGTTTTTGTAAAAGTGTAGAATCTTTGATAGATTACACAAAAATATGTAAAGTGTTCTTATGTAATCATGCTGAAGAGACTTTAGGTTCGTCAGCATTGAATAAGTCAAAGTTAGTTAGTTGTTGATAAGCTTTGAATAGCTCTTAGTTAGAGATAAGGTTTGAATAAATCAAAGTGGTTAAGGGTTTCTCCTTTCTTCTCCACTTTCCTCTCTCCTCTTTTCCTATATAAAGGAGGGAGCTCATTGTAAATAATCATCTTTTGTTGTGTGCAAGTAAACTATAGGCAAAGCTCTAATATTCTGAAGACTTTGTGTTTCATTGTAAGAGAGTTGAGCATCTGAATAAAAGGAATAGAGATTAACAAACTTTGAGTTGTTGTCTTGAAAATTGATGAATGTTTTCTTATGTAACATTTGTTAATCCTTGATTCAGATTGAATAGTTAACTTGTTTATTTCACTGGAGCATCTTTAATCCAAGTTTTCTGAAGACTTTGTGCTTTAGGAGATCGGGGTTATTATAGAGAGTAGTGGCTGTAATACTTTAAGGACTGAAGACTTTGGGCTTCAGTATTGGAAATTAGATAAATAGAGTACTTATTTGGGGTGAGGACAAGAGACTTTGAGCTCTTGTATCATTCCATTTTTAGATAAATTCATCACTGTCTCGGTCAATTGTTCTTAAGTCAATTACCGAGCCACCGATATTACTGTTGCAAGGCGAACTATATGTGTTACAGTTCAGTTCTACTTGAAGCCACCTGCGGTAAGAAGGGAGCCTCCCCTATTGTTGAGAGGAGAGAGTAATCCCACACACTGTTGCCTAAAACACACATTTTGCAAGTTGTAGTTTTAGTGACTTGCAAAATATTTAGCCAACATGAGAAACACGAGACATTTCTTGCAGATTTTGAGTCAATTTCTAACGTTTCCTCAATTGCATAGTTTGGTTGTGAGAGAAGTTTTGCATACCCTTGCATCTGTGGTATTATACCAGGAGTTCCTTAGTTTGTAGGCAGATGCAACAATGTGAGGTAGTTTGCACCACTTAAGGGTTGGCTTGTGTGAGAAAAGGTTTTGAAAACTTGTATTTTTGAGGTTTTGTGAAGCCTTGAGTATTGAAAAGGGAAAGAGAAAAATAACTTTTATTACTGGATGGACTTTGATAATTCCTAGACTTGAGGAAAATAAAATAGACTTTGGAAAATCAAAGAGAGCAAGAAGAAATAAGGGTTGGAATGATAGAGTTGAAGCAACAAGTGAAAGAATTTGAAGTAGAGCTGGAAAGGAGAAGAGCCTTTCATCAGAAAAGAGGCGATGGTAATTATATTTATCTTTCTGATTGTTATCATTTTAGTTGCACCTTAAATTGATAAATTGATTGTTATCTTACATTGAATTATGGACATGATGAGTTGCTGTCCTAAGTGCAGAATTTGCTTAAATTTAGAAGAGAAGGTACACATGCAACATAGCAACTATAAACAACAGAAGGATTTCATAAAGGTACATCTATTCAACACTATTGTTCAGAGATTGAAGACATAAAATACTTTGCTTTTGCATTCTTGATAAACATTGATAATGTTCTAGGTATTGATCTGATTCAAAATTTTTAAAAGATATAAAATTGATCATTACATTGGACATTCAAAATGAATATTGCAAACATATAGAAGATGTACAATGCTGAAAATGATAAAGGAGCATTGAAGGATTTAGGGATCTAAGGCATTGCCTTGGAGAGGTCTTTAAGCATGCTGATAATCTGTTATTTGGATCTTCATGTCTTCTTCTTTGTCATCATCCTGAAATATCCTTTTGGTCGGATCCTGCATCATAGAGAGAAAGAGTAGTTAGATCCAAATTGGATCTAAACAATGCATAAATCCCTAAAAAAACAGCATGCTGCAATCACACTTTCAGAACTGCATATCAACTATGTAAACATCAATGCAATAACAAGGTACACATCTGCAATAACTGAACTAAGTATCAAAGGGACATAATGTTATGAAACCTTTTACTGCATATAGTTGTTATCTTGTATCAGAAAGAGATTGCTCAACAGAGAATCCCGATGTTAGGTCAATAAGTCCAACCAACAAACCCACATTCATACATAAATGTCATCCCACATGACATTTACATACAAACATGGATTTACTGATTGAATCCATCAACCTAACATCGGGATTCAAAATTGATTGTGTGCAAGTGAGAGATATCCACAAATTCTAAAGTATTACATGCAGGAAAGAAAAGAAGACACAACAGGATGATAACAATGTTGTTATAAGAGACACATGTGAATGAAATGATGCAGAGTGTTCCTAAATGAAGGATGTAACAGCAAATAAGGAAGCAGACTTGCAAAGAAATGAGGTAACACTGTACTTTTTGTACCTTGTCAATATACAAAACATGCATGAGATACCATATAAATTGTTGTTTTGAAAGCAATGCATTAAGGTAATTCAGGAAAAAACAGAGGACACTAAATGCTGTTACAGACCCAGAGTGCATGTGTAAAAGATCTAACTATGTTGCTATCAGAGATGGAAAATCATATACACATGGTTCAATCATCAATTGACACCACATAAGTACTTCAACTCATTACTGTTTTGAGTATTAACATCCTGAATAAAAGCTATGAAAAAGAAAGTAGTGATGGCCACTTTATAACAGTAAGCATACACAGGATGAAATAATAGTGTTGCTGTTATAAGAGATGTGTGTGCTTAAAAGAAATACAGCACTTGAAGTTCACAAGGAGGAAGACAGAAAAGGAAATCATTTTTAATACTAATACTGTTTGCTTCATGTGCAGATTGAAGTCTAACTAGAACACGTCATCATTACAATGTGTGCAGGAAAGGTATATGTTGGCAATAAGCCTTATGTCATGAATTTGACCCATGAGAGTCATGAGCCCGTGCTTGAACCCCATGGGTAATAATTCAATATGCTGAAAAGAATGCTAAAAATCAGCCATGTACACAAGGCCAAGTTGTAACAGTCAGGCTGTCTTTCAAGGAGAATTGGCTACATCAAATTGTTTGAGGTTCATTTTAAACACAATGAATGCTACAAGAATCAAGCAAAGAAACAAAGTAATAGTGCAACCGAAGTATATTTTAGAATTACAGTGCTCGAATCTTAAAACATGTGGTATTACAACATAACAGTGAGGTAATCAAAGCTCTATGATCTAATATAAGGAAGCTGAATTATTTTCAACAGTTATAAACTGAAGGAACAGAGACAAAGCATCATAGTTTCAAACAGTGGCTACTGCATGTAATTACAAAGCTGAACTAAAGATTGAATTACATGTATTTTGAGGTCAGATTTTTAGTGATGAACAGAATGTCAGTATGTTAAAACATGGAATCTGTGCAAAACCCATGCAATTTTAAAAGCCGAGTACCAAGTTCTATGAAGGATACAGCTTAATTGTGAAGTATCATGATGTGTACATCAGCAAGCATAGTGCAATGTAATGAAATAGTAACCAGGTATAAATAGTAATGAGGAGTGAATTTTAGTGGAAGCCAAACTGCAAAGGAGCTTGAGGTTATATATTTTAAAACTTCAGACAACATGTAATTACAGAGCTAAAAGTACATCTACAGCCATGCTATGGAGTGGCAATATCGATAGTAAAGAAGAAATCAGAGACAAAAAGATGTATACAAATTACTGACAATATATAATGCAAGTGAAGTGAGAATATAAACAAAGTATGTCTTATTTTTCTGTCAACAAAGTGTAATTGCTTTATACTACCGAAAAATGAGGAAACAAGAAGACAAGGATGTTCAAAATACAGACAACACTGAAAGCAAAGAGACAAAAGGAAACAACTTATCTTTTAAAAATTGCAGATTTGATGGAGTCCGAACTTGAGATTCATTCGCACACCATGTACTTGGGATGAGTCTGAAAATATGACTGGAGGAGGCTGAGCAACCCTATATCCTTCAGTTGTACTTCAGACCGACCCCAAAATCACAACGATAAAGATTCAGTTCTCAGCCAATTCACAGACACTAGCTCAAGTCTGAGTACATACAACGCCATTATTTTGGTATGGAAATAACCCAAATGAAACATACATATACTTTGCATAGAGATGCAGAGATAGTAAAGTTCGAGTACAGCTGGAGGCCGAGTCTGCAGCGCCATTATTATGGCATGGTTTGAAGATACCCACATCACAAAAGCCACGGGGAAGAACTCAAGTTCCTTTTATAACATGCAAAGTGATATATATGAAATTTGTAGTTGAAGCCTCAGTTCAAACGGTGAAATGCATGGAGGGCTCAATACTTTTCAAAACAAACAATAGAGCCCGAGTTCAAGGTGCCCCACATCCAACTCTTAATGGAACTCAAGTTCCATTGAAGCATGCAATGACCCAGAAAGAAAAGACTCAAGTTCACAGTCCTAGATCGAGTTCGAGATGCAAAGATAGTGACAAACAGTGAAGGACAAGTTCATTCCAAGCAACAAGAGCTTGAACCTGAGTGCAACTAAGATACAACTTGCGGTGTCATTACTATGGCATGAAGGCATCAACAGAAACTCCAAGGCAAGTGGAGGTCGATTTCATTCCAATAAGAGGAGTCTGAGTTCTTACAAACAGTATATGGCGGCAGCAGAGGTAGCGTTAACTCAAAATTCATCAAGCTCTTCACCATACAAAAACCCAAAGCTTGCCAACTTTGAAGATACAGTAACCCACATACGCTCAAAGTTCACAGCAAAGAAGTTGAAGCTACCAAAGATTAAACAAATACATACAACGCCATCTGTTGCTGTTTCAACTTCCTGTTACAACCATGCATGGCGGCGCCCAAACAATAACAAAGCCCTAAACTCTTTGCCTCTCGACACACAAAATGTAGAATGCAATACATTACAAATGATGCCTATACCAGAATCAATAAAATTTTGGAATCCACAATGCGGAGTTAAGTCCTTGTCAGTCACAGTGCATGGCATTCAAACTCCAATTGCCACGATAGTTCTTTCAAAGGATGCCTCGAAACAGTAATGAGATATTTGTTTTGGGTCATGTTGACCATGGTAGAAGGGTATCGAGTTGGGATAAGTCTAATGGCATGTCTCATATGTTAGGGTTTTTGAATATGGGTGTCGTCCCCTTATGTTTAGGTTTTTTGCAAATATGGATCAGGTTATTACCATGTGTTGTGGTTTTTTAAGCTAGAGTTCCATCTTAAATGTACTCTGGGGTCATGTTTTTGGATATGTTATTATTTTTATGTAAAGTTGAAAATCTAAAAGTATCAACATTAGGGGATATAGATCTAAGGCTAGATTTTGGGCATGATTTATGCCTTAGATTTAGGGTTTTAGAGAGATTGTAGAGGGCTTGTTAAAAGCTATATTTGTGGGCATCAATTGGGCCTAGAAATTAGGGATCTATCTGTTTTATAGGCACTTTTTATGGGGGAATACTTCATTTTCGAAATAGGCCTTGGAGGCTATATATTGGAACTTCTTATTCATTGTAAGGGGTTCGAAATTGGGTGAGAGGAGGCTTTTAGCGAACAGTTTGTTCCTATACCCCTTTTTATGCATTTTGTATCCATTCTTGCAGATTTTGGAGATAATAAAGCTGGCTTTTCCATTCACATATATTTTCTGAGTTTTTTGCATTTATCCTTTTCAAGTTTTCTGTAATTAAATGTATATCCATTTTAAACACAGATTAGTGAATTGATACAAATTCCTATTCTAGGTTTAAAGAATTGACCTTTTGCAGAAAGTTATCTGTTTGTTGGTTGAATTCCTACTATTAGTGGTACCAAACCCTAATAAGGAATTTTGAACTATCCTAGGTATTGAGAAGTGAAATCAATTACAAAACTTAGTAGTGTGTGTTTTATAAGCACAGTCTTGCAAATTCTGATAAATCTGCATTCATCTTTGGTGTATCACCTTTCCTAATTAGTCTTTTTTCATTTTCCAAGTTCTCTTTCTCCCTTTCCCCAAAACCATAAAGATTCATTATTAGGTTATATTCCAAATTCAATAGGAACCGGCCTAGAATCCGGAGATTCATTCTCCAATCCACCTAGGAGAATGTTTCCATGTTTCAACAGGATGGCTAGATTCTGCATCCAGCTATAGGCGCAATCCTGATTGACAACACTAATGATATTTTTAAAGAAGGAAAGAAAGAAGATGCAACAGAGTGTCATGCATGTGACACAGAGGAAGAGGAAAAGAATGAATACAAAGAAAATGATCAACTTGAAACTGAGGAATGTTTATTGGAAGACATGGAGAACAAAATTACAGAGGTTGCAGTAGCAACAAAAGAGTTGAGTGCAATGGAGGACATTGAATGTGAATAATGTGAATGAGATGGATAGATACGAGGAGGTTGAAAATTATGTTCCAGTAGTAAGGAGAAGAGAAATATCAGATCCTGATGAAGATAGAAACAAATCTGATTTGTGTTTGAATGATATGATGAGTGACAATGAAGAAAGAGTTGCAACAGAGGGTAATTAGTTTGATGATTTAGTAAATTCAGCTGAAAGGTTTAGGCAGAATTTGCTAGTGATATGTGGTTTTTCTGGCCATAGTGTGAAGGTAAGTTTGACTAGGTGATTTAGATTTGAATCTAGCATATTCTACTTCAAACCTAGGATATTCCTCTTTTGGGTGCAATATTTTAGGAGTTGCCATTTGTGACCACTCACGGTTTCTCTTCCAAATGATAGTTATTCAAATTGGTGCAAAGAATGAGTTTTGGGTTTGTTTCTATTTTGGGGGTCTTAATGAGTGGATTGGGTGGCCTAGTTGACTGATATTATTGGCAGGTTTAGAGGTAGAGTTGACAAGGCATCTAATCGTATTAATTGCAATGTCTAAAGTGAGAATATGCTTACCTCTTGCTTTTGGCAGCAGCAAATGGTTTAAAATATTTCATTGTTTATTTTAGAGGGGGTCTTTTAAAGAACTCCTGGAGGAGAAGCATGCTTTGAGAGAAGACCAATTTGAAGGAGAGATTTTTCGGTGGCTCTTGTTGGTTATTTTTTTCTGTTTTAGATCAACTTATTATTGGTTTTGTAATGGTTCTCATCAGCCTATATGGATGCAAATCAATGCAATTTCAGTTATGCTGTATTATTGTACCAATTCAAGAGTTTTTGAATGAGAAACATGAGATGTTTCTTGCAGTTTATTGGTAAATTTCCAACATTTTCTGAGTTGCATTGTTCATTGTTGAGAGTTTGTGAGACACGGTTTGCATACCCTTGCATTAGTGGTACCAGAGCGAGATTTCTTGAGTGTGCAGGTTGATGCAACAACGTGAGGTAGTTTGCACCAGGAGCTGAGGGTTGGATTGTGATGCAAGAAGATCCCTCCCTCCTACTTTGAACTCATAAAACTCCAAACAAATACCATACAAGCAGATTCTCTCTGCCCACAATTTTAATTTATCAGCATAGAAAATATTTCAATACAAATGGGATACCCTCATATTTTATTCATCGCAAAATGATGCTGTGAAAACATTAAATAAATGGCCTTAGTAGCTTCTATTCCTACCCACACCTTACAAACACACCTAATTCTTGGGATGGCACCCCTATTTGGCTGCTCCCAATTTCTTTTTATATGCTACCTAACCTCTCACATTCTCCTCTTGAGATCACTGCACAATTTTTTTTTCCAGAAATGACGTTGTTTAGAAAATTTTATTCCCCTTTGTCGCCCTTCAGCTTCTCCAACAAAACCGATGGCTCTCTTCCATTTTCTCTTTTGTTTCGATTAGTAATAACATCCTCAGTGTTTCTCAATGTTGGCAACGGCTGGCAAATTTTGTGGCTATTGGCAAGAGTCTTCACTAGACATTCATTTTTGGCATATTCTACAATCCTGTCCATTGGTTCATATTCTTTCATTGGTGGCACTTCATTTTTCTCCTTGCTTTCAATTTTGTTACACTGATTGCATGTGCCATGATGGCAATGAGGCATCAAACTATAAACTTTAAACAAAAAACTCTTTAATGCACCTTTCTTCCATTGACTTTAGCTTCTCCATTTATCCAAATGGTCTTTGATAGATTTGATGTTTGAACATAAATCTTACTCAAAATCTCTGAAACGCACTGTGATGAAGTTGGCAGATTTTGTGTGTAATGCAGTCAAAGCAATGTTTGTTTTACGCATTATGTCAAATAGAGCCTTGTTTATGCCAGTCAAAGCAATGTTTGTTTTACGCATTATGTCAAATAGATCCTTGTTTATGCTTCCAAATTTTGTGTACAATCATACTAGACATTCGTAGCTACAATTTCTGATGAAATTCTTTATGACTATGGATGTTCATGCCTTGTCCCAAGCTTTCACTTCAATACATACCAACAACAAGAGAGTAGAGTCAAGATTTTAACTTGCTTATCACAACCAACAAAGAACCAAAGCTAAAGCCAAAACAAACCAAACAAAATGGAAAATATTTTTGGTAAATGTCGATCGCTGATTCACTTGGGATGCTCCTGCATTAGACATGATGGGTAGGAAATGTTTTGTGAGTAGAACTCACAAAATAGAGTTAGGTAGTTGAATTACCGTTTTAGGTTGTAAACAACATGCAAAAAACTCCATTGCTGATGTAGATAGAGATAACTTCTGTCTCCACCTCTTCCAAAATTTAGTTGGGACACTTACTAACCTCCTCCACTAAGTGTGTCGTTTTCTCCTCCACCAAGTGTGTCGTCTTCTCCTCTTCCCTCTCGTGGACTCATGCCCACCACTGTCCGACCTCCTTTGCCAAAGGTTCTCTCTTCTTCTCGTCCAAATGTTCGCTACTCTCCTCTCCTCCTTTGCAGAATCTTGTCCACAACAAACTGAGTACCTTTACCAAGCCTCATCTACAACATCCTCTATTGCTTCTACACACAAGTATGCAACATTCCGACACCAATCTGCAACATCCACTTCCACTCCAAATTTAACCTCTATTTGCACTAATTCACTTCTTTTAATCTCTTTTTCATAAAACCCAGAAAAATTAATTACCTCCTTAGTTGCGACATCCTTTTCTACTGCTGTAACATCTTTATTCTCTTCAACTTCCACTGCTGCAACTTTCTTCGCTGGTGCACTAAACAACTCTTTAATACTCTCAATATCTTCCTCAAGCAATACAACATCCTCTTCTGATCCTTGATCAAATACCAGGCTCTCATATACCTCTGCGACAACCTCTACTTCTTCCTCTTCTACTACCTCAACATGCGAGGTATTTTCACTTGCATTGTATTCTTTTCTATTATCTACCAACTGATGGTTGATCGCAACCATTTTATCCTCTCTTTTCTCTTCATGTGTGTGTGCTGCTCTCACATCCTTCGTCTTCCAGTTGCAACTCTCCTTCATAGAGACTCTCTATATCCTGTAGCTCTCTTCCCAATATTGCTCCAAAAATGAGATCAACATGCGCCTCCTCACGATGCACCTCATCCTCTTCTTCAAACTCATCTTTTCATCTGTTGCAATCTTTCTCACACATTCGCTCTCTTCTTCGTGGCTTCAAGCTCTTAACCAATCGAGACTTCGCAGACCTGCAACGATACTTTTGAGCCCTTCACAACCGCTTCACTCTGAAGTGCGAACTGCCTCACGGTTGGCGATCTATTCACACAACTCCACTCTTTCACCCACGGGTCCTAGCATAGACTGCCTCACGTTCGGCATTGTCTATGCACTCAGAACCTCTGGCTCTGATACCATTTGTTGCAAGAAGATTCCTCCCACCTACTGTGAACTCATAGACTACCTCACGTTCGATGCTCTGTCTATGTACTCTGATTCTCTGGCCCTGATACCATTTGATGCAAGAAGATTCCTCCCTACTGTTGTGAACTCATAAAACTCCAAACAAATTCCATACAAGTAGATTCTCTCTGCTCACAATGTTAATTTATCATCATAGAAATGATTGCAATACAAATGAGATACCCTCATATTTTATTCATAGCAAAATGATACTATGAAAAAATTAAATAAATGACCTTATTGGCTTCTATTCCTACCCACAGCTCACAGCCGCACCTTACTCATGGGTCAGCTCGCCTACTTGACTGATCCAAATTTCTTTTATATGCTACCTAACCCCTCACATTCTCCTTATCTTGCGATCGCTGCACACAATTCCTTTTTTCCAGAAATGATGTCGTTTAGAATATTTTATTCCCCTTCGCGGCCTTTCAGCTTCTCCCACAAAACTGCTGCCTCTCTTCCATTTTCTCTTCTGTTTCGATTAGAAATAACATCCTTAGCATTTCTCAACGTTGGCAACGATTGGCAAATTCTGAAGCTATTGTCAAAAGACCTCACTAAACATTCATTTTGGGCATATTTTGCAATCCTATCCATTGGTTCATATTCCTTCATTGATGACACTTCATTTCTCTCCTTGTTTTCAATTTTGTTTTGCTGATTGCATTTGCTATGATGGCAATGAGGCATCAAACTATAAACTTTAAACAAAAAACGTTTTAATGCACCTTTCTTCCATTCACTTTTGCTTTCCCATTTATCCAAAGGGTCTTTTGATAGCTTTGATGTTTGAACATAAAACTTAGTCAAAAACTTCCATACGCACTATGACGAAGCTTGCATTTTGTGCATACTGCAGTCAAAGTAATGTTTCTTTTAGGCATTATTTCAAATAGAGCCTTGTTTATGCTTCCAAATTCCGTATACAAGTATACCAAGCAGTCATAGCTACAATTTCTGAGGAAATATTTTATGACTTTATTGATGTTCATGCCCTGTCCCAAGCTTTCACTTCAATACATACCAACAACAAGAGAGTAGAGGCAAGATTTTAACTTGCTCATCACAACCAACAAAGAATTGAAGCTAAAGCCAAACAAAACAAGTGAATCAAAATGGAAAATATTTTTGGTAATTGCAGTGTTGTCGGGATATTTGAATGTACCGGTTAGTATATTAATAAAGTATTATGTTAGTCTCGGTTGATTAGTGACCGAGAGGTTAGATAGTTACGTCACGACGTTTCGGTCGTGGCCCTTCGGGTAGTT
>MU223851.1:757171-767511 GCA_018584345.1 Thuja plicata
CAACTGCTGCCTCGTTTGATTGTTCTTAAGTCAATCACCGAGTCACCGGTATTACTGTTGCAAGGTGAACTGTATGTGTTACAGTTCAGTTCTACTTGAAGCCACCTGCGGTAAGAAGGGAGCCTCCTCTATTGCTGAGGAGAGAGAGATCTCACATACTGCTGCCTAAAACACACGTTTTGCAAGTTGTAGTCTTAGTGACTTGCAAAATATTTAGCCAACAACTTGGCTTGATAATTTTGAGTAGAAGACAAGTTTCTTAGAATCATATTCTATATTTGTCTTTCCAATTTTAGCAAATGATGCTTGGTGTTTTGTTCTATCAGGACATTTGATTGCATAGTGTCCATACTGATCACATCTAAAACATTGTATTTTGGAGATGTCTTTCCTTTTCTTGGATGATCCCTTCCCATAAGAATTCTTCTTTCTATTAAAGTTTTTCTTCTTACCTTTCTTATGAGAATTTGTGTTAAAACGTGAATATCCTCATCTATGGGTTTCTGCTTGTTTCCTTTTGTCATCAGTCTCGCTTCTTCTTGTAAGCAATCTGTTCTTAGCCTTTCAAATTTAGGGATTTTTGATCTTGCACTTATTCCTTGAACAAATGACTCCCATGAGTTTGGTAGGCCACCTAGAGCTATTACTGTTAACTCCTTGCTATCAATTTGATATCCAACTGTTGACAGTTGATTTCTTAGTTCAATGATTCTCATTAAATATGCATTAATAGATTCTCCCTTGTTCATTTGTACATGATTAAGTTGCCTCTTTAGAGAAAGGGTCCTACTGGTGTTGTTTATTTCAAAAGTGCTTTCAAGGGATTTAAACATTAGGTATGCAGTCTCATGTTTAGACAGAATAGGTACTATATGGTCCCTAACTGCATCTACTATAAGTTTCATAGTTTTCTCATTGTTCTCAATCCTTTGAGTTTTCTCCAGATCATTCTCTGGTTCTATCTTGTTTTCTTTCACAAATGAGTAACTTATTTTCTTTCAAAATCATCATGATTCTAAATTTCCATGATGTAAAGTTATTTGCACCTTCAAGACGATCGTCAAATCTGATTACACCTGACATTATGATTGTGATTTCAAGAGAATATGGTTTAAAGTAATCTGATATCTGAAATTTAATCGAATCTTCCTTATCAAGGCTCTGATACCATGTTAAATATGATTAAATTTATTTCAGATTTGATCTATCTATGGCTTTTCTATTTTCAGAGTATGATTCTAACAATCACTGTACTTTCTTGCAGATTATAATCAGAATATTGAACTTGATAAATATGAAGTTGATGCCGAATCAATATTGAGAAATATTGATCATGAATTTACAAGTCTGAATTTTTCTTAATGGTATTGGATTTACAAGAGCAGAACATTTATTGATTTCGATGTCTCAATTGTGGATCGGATCTGCATTAAATATATAAGGAAGAGACACATCCCATGAGCGGACATGTCTCCACAAAGTGGAGGGATGTCCATTCATGAGATATCTCATGAATTGTGCCTTTTCATCTTAACTAAACACCCGATTTCTAATTGGGGTTTGTTACTTAATAAACATAAATGCTTACCAAGTTCGATCTGTATTTATCTTGCACAAATAAATAATATACAATCTGGAAATGATCACCGATAATGATGCTCGATTGGGATCCTATATAAAACTTGAAATGCCAATAATCTGCAAGTGGTAACCTCTAAATGCAGATCGATATTATACTTGGAATATAGTAGATTTCGATCAGTTATATAAGTGATCATCGATTTCCAGAATATATTGCAAATGATGATATGAATATATATACAACTAAATATATATGTGTGTATACATATGTCAGTAGATACTAACATATATATACACACACATATTATCAAATCGATCATCATTTCTATATCTGACTGAAGCTACCATATTTCAACAGACATAGAAGCAAAAGTCGCCAAAAAACTCGATTATACCCATTTTTTTGTGAATCGGTCTTGCAGACGGTTTTACCCTCGGCAAAATTCCCCCTTTTTAAAAAATTGTCTATTATTGTGAACAATTTTTTCATGCTGAAATTACATAAATATAACATTTAAATCACATCTAAAATCTTAATCAATGTCTTGACAAATTGTGAAACCATTGGAACTTGTGAAATGGCAAAATATTTAATGAATAATGTAGTCATGTGATAGTTTAGGGCATGACTACAAATGGGAGCTCCTCAAGACCTGCATAGAAGGTGTAACTAGTTGCAAACTTGCAAGAAGTTGGGAGGCAATCCATTTGAGTTAGTGGTAGGAATTTTGTTTGCTATACATTCTGCAACTTCATGCCATATAAATAGTATTTACACAAAATTCAACTAGCGTAGACAAATAGCTTAATAATTTGTTAAATAAAACTTTCTATGTGCACAGCACAAGGATCTTTCAAATTAATTTAACAAAATAAAATATGTTAAATCTATTTTATTTTCATGAGGTTTCCATTCAAAGTGATAGTATTTTACTATTATGTCAAGTGAATAGTTGATATTCTGAGGTCAATGTTCATACTTCATATTTAGTGTCTACTTTATCATGGTTTTAATTTTATCTATAGTCAGATGTTAGGGTTTCTTTAATACTGTCAACATGCTGTCACACATGATTTAATTTTGTGTGTACTTATCTACATTGAACATTATATAAAACTTTCAATGCACACATCAAAAAGATCTTTCAATTTAAATAAACAAGATAAAAAACACTAAATCTATTTTGTTTTGGTTAGGCTTCCATCCAAAGAGATTGTATTTTACTGTTGTGATACGTGAATGGTCTATAGTTTGAGGTTATAATTTATATTTTAGCTAATTATGTCTACTTCATAGTTTATTTCTATTTTATCATGCTTTATTTTTTTTTCATTTGTCATCTTGATTCTCTACACAACTAAATTGTTATTGTAAAGATTGGTTGGTTATTTGGTCCAAAAAACATTTGATGGTCTTATCTTTTCCTACAATGGTAGCATTATAAATTAGTTCTCTAGAGAGAAATAATCCATATACCTGATTAAATGGCTTAAATTTAATGCTAATTCTTTTTCTTGATAAATATGACTGCTAGAATTTTATTTATTTACAGCCTCATTACTAGAAATGAAGAAGTAACGTTATGTGTATGCCATTTTCGTCTTCATTACATCTTATCCTTCTCTCAAGTTGTAGTACAAAACCCTTGGCTACATATAAACATAAGCCTAATGTTTGTATGTAACCTAACATTGCACTAATTTGTCCAATCTTTGTGGCAACAAAATCTTGGTCACTTTGAATTTGTATGATTATTTTAATATTACGCATATCAATCCTAAAATGTGTTTTGCGTCTATATTCTACATTTACTTTACATGAGTCAGTACTTTAACTGAATTTGAAGGTTTGGTTTAATAGGAAAGCTTCTGATTGTGACTTGGTTTCGCATCTTGAATATTTGAAAATGCATAGTTTGTGCCCTTTTGACTCTTTTATTGATAGATGAGATTGTTATTTGGATGATATATTCTTTGAAGTTTCCCATTTGAAAATTTCTCATTAATAAAATGTTTTTGTCTTTAATATTTTTTGGATCCAAACATGTTTATTGTGATTGCTTTATGGTATTTCTAAGTTTTGAAGGTTTCATAGTTTGTTATGATAGTGCAGTCTCTATGATTAAACATTCTTTTGATATTAATAGTAATTTGGAATGCAGTGTTGTTATTTATAGCTTTACTCACATATCATTCAATGAAATGTTTTATTGTTAACTTAGCAATAACTTTATCAACTTCTTACAAAACTTACCAAAAAATCTTATACTAGCAAAGCTTACATGCTACACCAGATTTTGCTATTTTAGAAAAAAACTTTCATTTGGACAATTCATGGGCTAAGCTCTCTATTTTAGACAATTTATGGGATAAATTCTCTATTTTATTTTCTCTATATATCATTATGCTATGGAAATGTGCTTAAATTTCAAAACAAGTAGTTTTTGTTGCTTTTTAAACATTTTTAATATTTTCTTAAAAATCTATTTTTCCTGGTTTTTTAAAAATATCCTTGTACTTTTAGTTTGCTTATTTTTTGCTGCTATGCTCCTCTCTATGCAGCCTCTAATCAATAACCTTGAGGTTGGAGCAAACCTTAAACGCACTCTCTGCAACTCTTAACGCACACACTACTCAATTGACTTATTAATTATGAATTATGGCATATTCCACAAGTTACCCAATTGAGCCCATATAATTACTACAAATTTATGTGCACCAGAAGTCGTGTATAAATTTGCCCCATTCACATCATTGAATTGTATGCCTAGGTACTTAGAGGAGAGGACCTAATAGTTGAGCACACTAACTTCATGCTTCTCAAAATCCAACATGGAAATTTCAAATCATTCCCAATTTTTTACAGTAGCTTACTTGGCAAGTCCCTTGCTTATAACTAAGTTTTAGGGTGACATCATCAAATATGATGCCACATCAACATGTTTTTTGCCAAGGTGTCCAAAACAGCCCAAAAAAGAAGTGAGACCAATGATCGTGCGAAAGGGACACCCATACTTGTGGAACTGATGTGGTATCATATGATTGGTTAGTTTTTGCAACTAATGGTACATTTCATTCAATTATGGCTAGTCATCATAGCAATAACAACTTTAAAGTCACAAGTATAGGTACAATGTTGTGAAAAAAATTGGACATTAAATCAAGAAGCGTGGGTATTAAATTAAGTGTAGGTATTAAATCAACAACTCTTATCACAACCATTGGAACACGTTCAGGTATTGGGTCCTTTCCCCTAGGTGCGTCTTCAATCCATAGTAACCAAAAGAAATTCAAGCCGACTGAAAACTTGGAATAAACAACAGAGCTGCTTGTGAACGTTTAGGGATCAAGTAAATGAAGTCTTTGGATATGTCACTTTGTTGTTTTGTTCTCGATATAATAGCTGTCAATTGCGCTGTTCAATTTTTTAAGTTGATCTTTATTTGCATGAACGTTGAAGATATATTGATATAACAAGTCTACTCTGGGCACTATATAGTCTTGGGTCTCTTGGCTATTCCTTGGTTTCCACTTCTCTTGGTTATGCCCAGTTACATATGCAGTTTAGTTGTTTTGTAAATATCTACCTCTCTTAATATATTAAATATTATTTTTCATCAAAACAACGTTTTTATGCTTTTAGCTGTAGGTCATATTTCTACTGAGATGACTAAGATATGTTATCCTTGCAGAGAAGATCACCCAGACAATGTACTGTCATTGATGGAAACAATTATGATTTCAGTTCTTGATGAGAGTGAAATCATTTCAGAGCAGTTATTATTTGCCCTTTTAAGCAGATTAAGAAGAAGAAACAGGGTATGTTTAAATTTTCTCTGTTAAGCTCTAGGGTTCCTTAAATGCTCCTAAAATCATTTGTTCAATGAGGCAATAAAAGGCATTGGTTTCACCGTGTTTATGAAACTTTTTTGAAAATATTATGTAGGTCAAATTTATTAGAGGAAATTATGGATTGTTGTGTTTATGTGAAACATTCTAAACCTGCTTTATATTTGGCATTATATTCAGGAAAGGTGTCCGGCTGCCTATAGAGTAGCTGCCAATGTAGTGAAATGCTTGGCAGGCAAGCTAAAACTAAATGTGCATCTCTTTCTTACCTCGCTTATGTCACCAGAAAGAAAACCTGAAAGCAATCTATACAATGATTATGATGAGATTATCTTTGGCATTTTTAAGTGTGCACCTGAGTTGTTGGAGTCTCTTATTCCACATATGACTCAGATTCTTCAGGTCTTAATGCAGAAAACAATATTTATTATTATTTCTGATGTCATGTAGGGTCTTGGCCGTATAAATCTTTAGTGGGCTTAATACGATTCTATGGTAAATAGCTACAAATAGTTGTTTAGAAATTGGTTCAATTCCATTTGATAATTTTTTGTTTGTTTATGTGATTTTGGTTTTGAGTTGTAGCTATGCATATGGCATGTAAACTGTATGCTTCCATAAACTTTTCTGATGCATATTGACCGATTTATTGCAGACAGATCAATTGGATGTGCTGTTAAATTATGTAAATCTTGTTGGACGTCTCCTCTCTATTCCATGTCCTCTTTCAGAAGAGTTTCAACCACTTGTCTCTGAATTTTTGAAGAGATTTGGAGATAAGGCTGTTGATGTGCGCCTAGCAGTGGTTGAACATGGAAAGGAGTGCCTCTTGTCAAACCCATTCAGGCCTGATGCACCTTATATTATCGGTGGGAAGATAAAATACAACTGAAGCTTAAATCTTGTTTTTTACAGCACCACCCAATTTGTATGATCGTGAATTTTAGTTTGCTGATCAAGAATTTTGGAAATATTTCAGCTGCTCTTGGCGAACGGCTATTGGATTTTGAGGAAGCTGTTCGGAAGAATGTTGTGGCAGCACTTTGTGATGTGGCAAAGTGTAACCAAAAAGCTATTCCTTCTGATACAATTCGACAAGTTGCAGATTGCCTTCATGACAAAATGGTACTTCCTAAACATTTATATTATTTGAGTGCTCTTAATTGACATTATTTTCTATGATCATCTATAATTATAAATAACAATCTGGAAAACAATACAGGTTTCAGTTCGGATCTACACATTGGATAAGCTTATAGAAGTTTATAAAGTTTATTGTTCAAACTGTTCGACTTCGGAAGACTATGTTAGTAGCTTTGAGTTAGATTGGATTCCTAGAGAAATTCTGAGATCTTGTTCTGACAAGGATTTCAGGTCTGATCTTTTTGTAATTATGGAAGCCAAGCTTGACTGTGAAATGTTTGCAATTTAGTTTAGTTACTACAGGCTTCTAAATTTCTGACTTCATTCATATTATGGAAGTACTGAAATAGTTAATGTGGCTGATGAGTTTTGTCTCTGTATGCTAAAAATTTTGCAATGAAGTTGTTATTTTGGGCATATGACTAAAAATACTATTTCTGGTAAAAGATTCAGCTGATTTGTTTGATTGTGGGCAGGCCTCAAACAGATGTATTGGATTTCTTTGAATCAATTTACCCTTCTGATCTTCCACTTGCAGAAAGAGTGAAACGTTGGATTGCATCTTTTTCTCAACTGAAAGAAGCTGAGGTCAAAGCTTTGAGGAAAGTTCTGTCCCAAAAGCAAAGGTCAACTTCTTTCAATATACACAGTCATGGTTACTTTAGATGTACATTTATAATTTGGTTGAACTTCTTGCAATTAGACTTTGCTAGTATATTGGTGGTAAAATTTTCTATTGGTACTTCACTTAGCATGCGTACACTGTTTGTATGGTTCCATTTTTAGTGTGTTGTCTGGCTGTCTTTTTCACTTGAAAAATGTTATCTTCTGGTGTGATTTTGTGGATATTGTATCCTTTGTTGCAGGTTCCAGTTAAAAATGAAAAGTTTTCTGTCATCCTTAAAAAAAATGAAGGTAGTTGATTTTACTTTTAAAAATGTTGATATCATTTATGGCTATTTTATTGTACCTTAAAATTAGTTGGATAGGAATATCACTTGGATGATTTTCTGATTCGCAGGAAGATGAATCAGCAGAGTTGCAAATAAAGATTATTAGTTGTTTCAGAAACTTGTCAGGATCATTTGACGATCCTGCCAAAGCTGAGGAAAGCTTTTTAAATTTGTTCCAAATAAATAACGATAATATTTGGAAAGTTTTATCAAGTTTACTTGATCCGGGCCTGCCTTTTATGAATGCTCAATCCATGCGTGTAGGTTTTAATAATCTGTAAATCACATTTTACATTACTATTATAGAAACTGTTTTCATCAAAATCTTGATGCAATCCTGAATCTCAAATTGGCATATATGTTGCAGATAAAAGGTGTATTTGTATGTTGTGCAATTAAACTTGATATCATTGATAAACTTGCTATTGTTTTCTTGTTTTGTAAAGGATGACTTGCTTGAGCAGCTTGGCGATAGGCATACTCTATATGAGTTTATGAAGACACTTGTCACTAGATGTTCTTGTTTACTTTTTGGCAAAGAGCATGTGAGGGAAATACTTCATGAGATTTCAATGAATAAGCTAGCTGGGAATGACAACATTGTTTTGTCAAGCATGAACCTACTTGCGGTAAAGAGCTTTTTACCTATTTCAAGTGCTTTAGAAGGTGCATTGTACTGTAGTTCCTTTTCTAGATATACACGAACTACAATATAAGCATGAAATCTGTTTCTCACCAATGATCATCCTTATGGTCATGAAAGATTGTATTTGGAATGCAAGACTTTCTTAATTCGCCACAACTAACATTTTTGGCACCACCAATACCTTCTACCATGTCTCAATCAACTTTTTCAGCCTACATGTCATAGATTCTCCTTCAATCATGACCTCAAACTTTCTATGCATTGCCTCTCCCAAAAACTAAGGTCACTATTTTCAATATCTCCATGTGCTCTTTGTTGTTTCTAGCTTTTCTGCACAAAGGAACATCTAGAGATCATATTGGCCTACACATGCTTGGAGGTCTAATTTTTTCATCCATTCTTAATTATTTAATTTGCCTCTCACTCATGCCTTTGCAATGCCTCTCTTTCTATCTTGGAACATTAATGTTTTTGGATCAAGCGATGATTGTATGTATGTATGTGTGTGATTGTGTATGTGTGTATATATATATTTATGTATGTATGTATGGATGTATGTCTGTACGTCTGTATGTAGTATATATGTATGCATATGTATGTATATAGGTAGGTAGTTATGCATGTATGTGTGCATGTGTGTTTCTATGCAAATAATAAAGGGACTAGGAAAAAATTAAATGTTTTCAAAGATCATGCAAATTGTACAAGAGAGATTGAAGATGAATACTACAAACACATTAAAAATAAACAAGAGTAGCAAATACTAATAAGAAATGGAAGGAATAACTCAAATTAATAGAGATTAAAAAGAGAAAGTACAAGAAAATTATTGAAAATGAATATGAAAATATAATTAATTAAAACAACTACAAATATAAATACATACGTACATGCATATATACATACATAAGAACACGAGTCTAACAACTTTGTTCAAGTGTTCAAACCTCTTTTAGTTTTCTCTTGAAGTAGTTACCTTCTTTGACTTGGATTTGAGTATCTGTAATGTCCCTGTGTTGAGCGACCATTTGAGATTAGTGGATTTAGCCTATCATTGGGTTCTTGTAGGCTAATACTGGTGATTAGAGGACCCTGTTGTGGGTTGTGGCCCCGTTTTGAGGGACTTACTATTTATAGTAAGTTAATTGTTGGTTCCACGGAGCTCAAATGATTTAGAGGAGTTATATGATGCTCTCAGATTTTATTTCCGACTTCCAATTTGGGCTCCAAGATTCTTGGAGGGAGCGTCTATTTTAGTAAGTCACCTTGTTAGGTTCATTCATCATATTTCATCATCAGGATCACTCCTGTGCTGTCAGATTTTGATTCAGATGCTTCCTCAGTTGTTTTTGCAAGACGTGTGAATTATTATTATTATTTAATGAAATCGGCTAAGGTTGCTATTTTTATTGGGATTGTATTTTGGGTATCTTAGTGTTATAGCTCGTCAGAACCGGGTTGAGAAGTTTTAAATCATGACCTCATAAAACAGGGACCGTATGTGTCAGAATATTGTTATTTGAATGAAAGGGTTGTTTTTCCTCATTAAAGTGGAAAGAAATATAATAGTTTATTATATTTCAAATGTGCACATAAAGCATAGTCTTTATGTAAGTGAAAAGTGTGAAGATGAAGTTAGGGATGGATTTGTGAGGAAGAATTTATAAAGGCTCTTGGAAGAATTTGATTCATTATGCCTATCATTCTTTGAAATTGGTTTTAAAATGGTTCTGAGTTCTGGAGTTGAGGGTTTTGAAATTTTAGGAGGAAGAATTGTAAATTCTTCACGAGTCCTTTCACTTTGAATTGGATTTAATTGCCAATGAATTGTGGTTGAATTGCGGCCAGCTTGGTTGATGCCTGAAGGAATTTGGGATGCCATTAATGGGAGTTAAGAGCTGGAGTGTGGGACACCAATTTGAATGGTGCTGATTTTTGATTCAGATTGGACGTGGGGCTTTTCCTCAAGCAGCAACCACCTCTCTTAGCACTTGCGGCTAGAGTATAGTGCTGGAAACATTAATAGCCGCCCTTTACTTGTGGCTAGTATGGTGGCTGTTGAAAGTAATCACAGGTTATTTTAGTAATTTATTTGATAGCATTGGTTATGTATAATTTGTTATCAGCAACTGGGGTTTTGAAATTAAATTAAATAGAATGCATGGTTA
>MU223851.1:768843-788276 GCA_018584345.1 Thuja plicata
TCGTAAACCTAATGGAAATTGATGAGCAGAGTTAATGGGAAAACCTTAGACAAGGAGTAAGTGCTCACACCAAACTCTCCAAATTTGATCAACTGCATTCAGAAGAGTATAAAGGAATCATGAAAACTAGAAGCGTAGACACCTTATGATTGAGAGGGAGTTCATTGAACACTTCTAAGGTAAAGTTGACATGATTATTGATTATTATACTAATGTTATTTTATAACTATATTGGCCCTGTGAAAATCATAAGGAAGTGACTACTTCCATATGATTATCACTTGTATTTGGTAAAGTTATTGTAAGGTGACGATCTTACAATAACTTTGTATTTTGGATAGAATCGCCGATTGAGGCAATCCACACATTGAAGCTCGTGAGTTTGTGGATAGAATCGCCGATAGAGGCAATCCACACGAGAGCTTGTGGATAGAATCTCCGATTGAGGCAATCCACACACTGAAGCTCGTGACTTTGTGGATAGAATCGCCGATAGAGGCAATCCACACGAGAGCTTGTGGATAGAATCGCCGATTGAGGCAATCCACACATTGAAGCTCGTGAGTTTGTGGATAGAATCACCGATAGAGGCAATCCACACGAGAGCTTGTGGATAGAATCGCTGATTGAGGCAACCCATACATTGAAGCTCGTGAGTTTGTGGATAGAATCGTCGATAGAGGCAATCCACACGAGAGCTTGTGGATAGAATCGCCGATTGAGGCAATCCACACACTGAAGCTTGTAAGGTTGTGGATAGAATCGTCGATAGAGGCAATCCACACGAGAGCTAGTGGATAGAATCGCCGATTGAGGTAATCCACGCCCTGAAGCTTGTAAGCTTGTGGATAGAATCGCCGATTGAGGCAATCCACACCAAAGCTCATGAGTTTGTGGATCGAATCGCCGATGGAGGCAATCCACACAAGAGCTTGTGGATCGAATCACTGATGGAGGCAATCCACTTGAGAACAACTTTCACAATTTATGAACTTATTGTGATGTGCATTTTATCTTCCCTAGCTAAGAGAGAGTGTTGATGTTTATAGCTTCGATCAGATAAAATGATCTTAATATTATGAGAAAATAAATAAATAATATATTGATATATATATATGATAATAATGGACATTTTTACTATGTATATTAATATACGTATTTAACTAAATAAAACTCATTGAGTTGATAATATTATTGTTCAGATAAAACAATGTGAAATAATATTATTCTACATTATATATGCATATTAATATATATAATCATAATGATGTTATTATATATATCAATATACATATACAATGTATATTATAGTTAATAAAATAAATAATATTATTCTATTATTAATATTATCATTCATTTGTATATCGAATGATATCAAAACTGATTATTGATAGACTTCATTGATTACATTGTTACCATTTTGCAGTACCGATTAAATATCGGTGGACTTGACAGAGATACCGATTAGAATCGGTTTAATTTAAAATGTCAAGTATTAACACTACCGATTGATATTAGTTGTTTATATCGATAATACTGAGCGGTATAGTTTTGGTTAGTAACTATAACGATCGGGATTGCCTTAGTATCGATATTGATTTATTATTGGTTAACATACCAAATAATTATTGGCTGATACATAATAATGAAGTGCTGCGATCTATGATCGAGCAGTATGTTGATCGGGTGCCTTGTGCTATCCGGTGCCCCTTCATTATGTATTGTTTGAGCTGCTAAATGCCGATCAATATTATCGGTTAACTAATAAGGTTATGAAGAGACATGATAATATAGAGTCATG
Source organism: Thuja plicata (assembly GCA_018584345.1). Classification (NCBI taxonomy): domain Eukaryota; kingdom Viridiplantae; phylum Streptophyta; class Pinopsida; order Cupressales; family Cupressaceae; genus Thuja; species Thuja plicata. The sequence goes on from MU223851.1 coordinate 770,645, forward strand.
TCTCCTTAAGGAGACATGCTTCTATACTATCATGTCTTCTATATTTATATTCAAATGTTGATCAATCAAAGATAAGTATATAGAAAAAACAATACAAGTCTCATTCATATAACATAAATTGAATATAAAATATATTTATATATCTATTACTATATCAGTAATATATATACATATATAGTGTTTAAATATATATTATATATATATTGGATTAATATAAGAAAATTTTAAAAGCCATATATTCTGATCTAAAATTTAATAGTTTTCCTACCATGCTGTGGGGGTGATATTTATTGGGCTTGATTGTTTGACTTGAGTGATCAGCACTCTTGGTTTTTTTTGCAGTCATGGACAAAAACATGAAATCTAGTACTCATAGAAATTAGTTAGACAGTTGGTCTCAATTAAGAAAAAAAACAAATGCCTTAGTTAAGGATATGGAGAAACAAAGGCAAACACTAGAAAGATTAAATGTGCCACTTTTAAATCCAGCAACAGTCGATAGGGCAGTAGATTATTTGGCTTCTTTGTTCAATAGGTCCTCTTCACAGAGAAGATATGAGGAGAGACGTGAGTATTATACAGGTGAGACATCTAGAGATCTCCATGATGAGTTTTCAGCAGTTGCTGATTTTGGTGGAGATGTTCTTGTACTTAGTGGATCAGCCACTAGTCCTATTTGCACACCTGAGGGTGGAGATTCTTTACAGGGACATGTGGATGTGCCTGACTTGTTGGCAGATAGTGGTACTAAGTTTCAACATCCTGAGCCTACTAGAGTTAGTGACATGGATCAGGCTGGTGACAGGTCTACTGCCATTGATGGCAGTCTTGCATCAGTTGGTAGCAGTATTAGTGATACAGGGTCTGATTTTTCGGACACCAATCCTTTATATGAGCCTGTTGATGATGTCGTGGATAGTATGAGAGTGTAGGATGTTGTAGATACCACTAGGGATTCTGACACCGTGGATGATGGTGTTATTTTTGAGGAGTGCGAGAAGTATTTGAGCTCTGACAGCTCTAATGTTTATGGCAATTATCGTAGTGTGGAGTCAGTACAGGAGATTGCAGTCTTTTCTTGTACTGAGGATGTGAGCATGGAGTCACCCAGTGATGACACTCAGGAGTGGAGTGGTACAGATGAGTTAGGTGACATAGGTTCATGCCATAGTGTAGAGGATTCACGAGACGACATTGAGTCATGTATGCAGCTAGAGATACTAGAGGGGTCTCAGATAGAGGATGTTGATTCTAGCATCGCGGATACCTCTGATGTTGAGTGTGAGGATGATGTGGGCTGCAGTGTGTTTGGTTTTCTATATTCGACATTGGGTATTGACTCAGTGTTGTCATTCGGTGGTGGTGGGTTCCAGGATCCTTTTTTGCAGGGACTCACGGATGAGGATGGGGAAGCATATGAGTGGCAGGAGTTTGTTTCAGCCAAAGCTTCCATTCCTTCAGATGAGGTTATTCCTTTCAGTGACACATGAGGATGACTCTCTTTGTAGCGAGTCATGTTTGATTTATCAGACCTTGGGGGAGGACTCTAAGTTGTTTGAGTGAGGATGGATCCCAGGATCTGGATGGTCATGTGGTTACAAAGGACAAGGTAGTTGAGGATTGTGATGAGTTAGATTTAGCAACAACTTCCTTGGGGGTAGATGAGGATGAGTTGATGTCAGTACTCAGTTTGTAGATGTGTGCTTGGATGACAGTACATAGAGATTCAGTGATCTTGAGGGGAGTTTATTGGATATAGCTTCCTTCCATAGTGTGGACAATGCTATGGAGATTATGCATAGGAGACCCGTTGTGCAGATTCATCATGTGACTAGCCTATTCAGAGTCAGTGAGAGAGACATTTCTTCTACTCGAGCATTACGATGCCGCTCGTCAGTTGTCGGTTGTTTATGGTTGGGGTGCTCCTATGACAGATGAGCAGGGTGGTAGCTACCTTTCCCTAATAGAGATTCATTCCTTACGGGAGGCTGTTAGGATTTTGAGACAAGATTATTTACTGCTGGTAGTTGATCAAGCTCACCTAGTTGAGTGGGGGAGTACGCCATATGAGGCACTAATGTACAAAGAGGAGGAGGTGAGTGAGCTTACTTAGGAGCTCACAGTGACTTTTGAGGCTTTAGAGGGCACTTAGTTGGCTCTTCAGGGGTCGCAGTTGCAATTGGGAGAGGTGACTGTTGAGTTGGAGCGGATTGAGTTATTACTAGCCGTAGATCTAGTTCAGTTTCAGATAGTAGTGGTTGGTGGTGAGTCAGCTTCCACAGTTGGCAGTGATGGATGTGTTGGGGACATATTTACATCCATCCTTGAGACAGATGCAATAGATGCAGAGGAGGTTAGTGCATCAATGGAGGACAGTAGAGAGAGTTTTGTGGTATGCTGTTCTCCAGTTGTTAGCACGATGACAAATGATACAAAATAGGTTTTGGGGAATTTTGTGGTAGCTCGTGTGGATTTGTTTGAGAGTTGTTTGCCAGTTGCTTGACACCACTCCCTTTGATTCCTAGGACACAGACAGGGTATCATCTGGTTCTCATGATGATTTGTTTCCTTCTGTCGGAAGCAAATCTATTCCTCCTTTTTATACAGCTGATAGTGATAGGCAGTTGGTAGCGCCCAGTTTCAGAGGGATGAGTTGTGGATTGGAGGGGAGCAGGTTGATGTTGCTTCTTATAATTTCTACTGCACAGAGTCATTCATGGAGTACTTGATGGAGAGTCCGGTTTTGCAGGAGGGTCCTTTCGGAGCTTCTGAGGGTACACTCATTCGTGGCTCTTGCGGTATTCAACTTTTGGTGGGGAGAATTGTAGATACTTTGACTACAATGCTTCCTCATCGATATTGTGTGGTTGGGTTCGCTGAGGGTTACCCACGATCCTGCCCAGCCAGTTTTCAGAGTTAGAGATTGGAGCCATCTCTTGATTCGTAGGTTGATTTTGATGAACCTTTGACAGGGTTTGGAGTTTTCCACCATGATTACATAGTAAGGAGTGCTCATCATTTCTCTGTTGAACCATCGGTGGAGGACTTGTTTGCGCCATGATGTGGGTTGGCTCCAGGATTATACCATTCTTCTGGGGATGGGTTTACTCCATCAACAGTTGATGGGGTTGGTTACTGCAAGCTAGTAGGAGGTGACTTGTAGGGTCAGTACATCTGGGATGGTTTTACAGTGGATGGATATCTGGATTACGAGAGTACACATGACAGATTGGTAGGGTGTGGAGGAAGCTCTGATCTTTTAGATGCTATTGGATATTCATTCTTCCTTGTTATGGATGGCTGTGAGTTTCATCTCTACTGGGATCCAGGTAGTGACAGGTTTGGCACTGCAGATTGTGTGGACACCTATGGTTGGGATGATGACAGTGTGTTTTGGTTAGCTCAGTGGATGGTGACTTCATCACAGGAGTTTGCAGGTGATCGTAGGGACATTACTCCATTCTATCCTTGGGATCCAGGTGGACATCTGTGTTTTTTTTTTTGGGATTGCTTGGGGACAAGCAATTTCGGGAAGGGATGATTGTAATGTCCCTGTTTTGAGTGACCATTGGAGATTAGTGGATTTAGCCTATCATTGGGTCCTTGCAGGCTAATACCGGTGATTAGAGGACCCTGTTGTGGGTGGTGGCCCCGTTTTGAGGGACTTACTATTTATAGTAAGTCAACAACTGGTTCCACGGAGCTCAGATGATTTAGAGGAATTATATGATCCTTTGAGATTTTATTTCCGACATCCAGTTTGGGCTCCAAGATTCTTGGAGGGAGCGTCTATTTTTAGTAAGTCACCACGTCAAGTTCATTCATCATTTTTCATCATCAGGATCATATTTCCTCAGTTGTTTTCGCAAGACGGGTGAATTATTATTATTATTTAATTAAATTGGCTAAGGTTGCTATTTTTATTGGGATTGTATTTTGGGCATCTTAGTGTTATAGCTTGTCAGAACCAGGTTGAGAAGTTTTAAATCACGATCTCATAAAACAGGGACCCTATGTGTCAGAATATTGTTATTTGAATGAAAGGGTTGTTTTTCCTCATTAAAGTGGAAAGAAATATAATAGTTTATTATATTTCAAATGTGCACATAAAGCATAGTCTTTATGTAAGTGAAAAGTGTGAAGATGAAGTTAGGGATGGATTTGTGAGTAAGACTTTATAAAGGCTCTTGGAAAAATTCGATTCATTATGCTTATCATTGTTTGAAATTGGTTTTAAAATGGTTTCCGAGTTCTGGAGTTGAGGGTTTCGAAATTTTAGCAGGAAGAATTGTAAATTTTTCATGAGTCCTTTCACTTTGAGTTGGATTTAATTACCAATGAATTGTGGTTGAAATGCGGCCAACTTGGTTGATGCCTGAAGGAATTTGGGATGCCATTAATAGGAGTTGAGAGTTGGAGTGTGGGATGCCAATTTGAATGGTGCTGAGTTTTGGTTCAGATTGGACGTGGGGCTTCTCCTCAAGCAGCTGCCACCTCTCTTACTTGTGGCTAGAGTTTAGTGCTGGAAACATTGATAGCCGCCCTTTCTCTTTACTTGTGGCTAGTATGGTGGCTGTTGAAAGTAATCACAGGTTATTTTAGTAATTTATTTGATAGCATTGGTTATGTATAATTTGTTATCAGCAACTAGGGTTTTGAAATTAAATTAAATAGAATGCATGGTTATTTGTATTTCAATGTAATTGATTGGTTAAAGAACATTGATGAAATCATTGTTTTACCTGGCAAACTATTTTAAAACTTCATATCATTCTACAATTCCAAAACAAATACAATTGTTGCAAACAAATTCAGAGATAGAGCCAGGCAGGCTCTTTACAGTATCCTATTATCAAACATCTTGTTTGATGATGAAGTCTTTGGTTAGGGCAGATTTAAAGACCTGTTCAAGTCTAATGTCGGTACTTTATGTTGATTTTTATGGGAGGAAAAGCACAATACACACAATACATAAAAAAAACACAAAACACAACTGTTACCCTCGGAAAACCCTCCAACTTGAGGGGAAAAACCCAGCCACACAATAACATCACTTTTATTGAATAATAATAATAGTCTGATTTTTACAATCCTCACGATAAATTGAATGAAGCTCTCTTCCGCCCAAGAGGAACAAAACGAGCTTTCTGCCATATTCAAATATCCCGTACGAAGAGGCATAAAGAGGATGACTCTTCGTTGTCGAAGACAAGGAAGAGTCTACCTTGATTTACGAACCAACAAGCAGCTGAAAAGCCAACCATTACTCCAGCAACGCCACTCCAATAGATGCCAACACACGAACCATTACAAAGGCTTTAGGTAACCGCTCATGACACGATGCTCAGTATAGGATTAGAGAGATCCGAATGGAAGTCTTGAAGAATTTACAACAGAGAATATAAAAAATAATACTTGAATGAAGAACAGCAGCAGAACGCATTATAAAAAGAATACTATTGCAGGAATGAAAGATAACTCCTGCAGCTACATTGCGCCAACACTTTATTCTTTGATCCTAGCATTGCTTGAGAAATCAATCTCACCAATAGAGGGACCCCACAAGAACACAACCTTATAGACCCCTTAAATAAGAAAGTGGTCTTTGGGTAAGGGAATAAGGTTTCCCACAGTTAAGATGGGTTTGAAAGCACATTTAAGGCCCTTTTATGAATAATTTGGAAATCTTGTTGGTAATGCTTACAGTGTAGGGGAGAGAAGTAATTGAGAGTTTAGCAACATTATATTCCTTGGGTTTGGAAATTTAGCATGACTTGGCTCGTTTGAATGCTTTGTTGATGTGCTTGCTCTTATACCCATTCAATTTGAAAACTTTTTCTATGAGGGCAAGCTCTTGGTCAATGTTTTTATCATCACGTATCCAAAATGTGTGCTAGTGGCTAGATTCTTTAAGATACTAGCTTGTTCGGTTTGGTGGTGATGAAGAGTGAAGAGTGATTTGGTAACTTAGATAAAAAGTAATAGACATTTCATTTACCTTTAGAAAGGCCTTATCTGTGCATTTAATTACAATGACATACGAGTTAGGTTGTCTGTTTCGACTGTTTACTTATTTACGAGGATGTTGTTTTGAGTTCCGTGTTCTTCACACACCAATGCTGATTTCAGTGCATGTATCATTTTCATTCTGAAACCTTCTATGGAACCTTATGCATCACATATAATAGATAAATATGTGGTAAGCTTGATTGGCATATTTATTTTACAAATGTATTTTGTTTTGCTGGGAGATTCAGCCATGTAAATATAGTGGTGGTTCAAGAGTGGTGATGTTGTTTAGAGATTATTTTAATTGCTTATTATATCTTTCTTTCCAGACCGGTTTACACCTTTGCTGACATCTAACTGGTTATGTTGCTTCCTTTTGTGTCATGTTTAAGCCATTGGTTTTTTGATCTAATTTAACACATTATCTCAGTTTTTTGCTGGGATTTTCCCTTCGGCTGTTGAGGGTTCAGAAAAAGATTTACTTCAGCTGCTTGAAAATGATGATGAACAAATTAAAGAGGGAGTTGTGCGCATTCTTTCAAAGACTGGCAGTACTATCAACGAAAATATGTTGGAGATAAGTGGGTAAGTTAATACATTTATTTCATTTTGTTTTCGATGTCTCTTTGACCAAGGTTTGAATATAACTATAAATTAGAGTTTTCTTTTCAAATGATTGGCTTGCATGCAGCTCAGCAGATTTTCTGCTCAATACCTTGTGTTTAGAGGATAGTACAAAGCAGGCAAAGGATGCAGAGAAAGCTTTTGCAGCAACAATTAAGGATTCTGGATTACATGCACTTTCTGCACTATACAAGGTGTTATGTGATAGATGTCTTCTTTATATGCATCTTACATTTCTTAATGTAGTTAAAAACTACTTTCATGTTGTGATATGTTTTCTAATTTTATTACATTTATTATCTACTTTGAAGATTGATTTTTGCTACTCAATTTATTAATTCAATTTACATGCAGAGGCTTGTTGTTATGTTGGAGAATGGAGACCATTTACCAAAGGTATTGCAATTGCTGGGTTGTATTGCTCAGATTGCAATGCCAGTTTTTGAGACTGAAGAAGAGAGAATTTTCCAGTTTATTTGTCTCAAACTTCTTCCTAAAAGCAGTGTATGAATTCAAATGAAATTTGAATTTTATATTTTCTCATTTATCTTTATTTACCTCATTTTTCAGAATTTAGCTCCAATGGTGCACTGAGAGCTTTTATTAATGCTTTTCCAGAATCCTGCTGATGTTTGCAAAACAGAATGGGAGGACAGGAGTGAAATATGCTTTTTGAAGGTGCAATGACGAGAAAATATATGTAGTCCTCAAATTTCATTTTCCATATTTTTTCTCCCAAATATAAGAATTAGTTGTATACAGTTTAAATTTTCTTTAGACTACTACTTTGATTTGTCTGTAATGTTTTGTGGATTCTTATTATGATGCAAAATAATTGTTTATATTCAAGTGTGATTTGTCACAGATATGCAGTATCAAAACTCTTGTACATGTGATTTGTTGCAGATATGCGGTATCAAAACTCTTGTAAAAAGTTATTTACCTAACAACGATGCACAATTAAGGAAAAGGATAAAAGCTTTGTTTGGAGTGCTTACAAGACTTATCAGTGCTGGTGAAATATCTGAAGATGTGAAGTCCAGGTGCATAGATCAAGACCATATTTGCTTTAATTTCATATGTCAAAATTGAAAATGGAGTGGTTATATATAATCTTAATTTTTGGATTCATATTTTTAAGCTGATATTTGTTAAACACAATTATTCTGTAAATGAGAATGAATTTCCTCATTTTAAAAAAGTATGCTACTTTTTGGCAGCAAGGTTGACAAAGCTCATCTAAGGCTTTCTGCTGCGATAGCAGTTTTGAGGCTTTCTATGTGGTGGGATTCTTGTGTGACTCCCCAGCTTTTTCATTTGACACTGCGAACTGCACAGGTTAATGCCTGTGCTTTAAGCATTTTTTTTATTTGTATGGCTGAGTGATATTGTTGATGAAATTATGTTTGTCCCTTATAGTGGAGTTGTCTTTTTGCTTAGTTTGATTGGATCACTATTGCATTGTTTGAGTGTTTTAACATTTTCTCCTATGGTGGATGGATTGAACTATGAAAGCTTTATATTTAATTACAGACTGGAGACTTTTGCATGTTAGATAAATTGTACCATCAAGCACTATATTAAATTACAGTCTGGAAGCATGTTTTTGTGCTTGTTTCAGGATGTTTGCCCCTATGTGAGGAAACGTTTTCTTGCTAAGGTGCATCAATACCTGAAATACAAGAATCTTGAAAGTAAATATGCTTGTGCATTCATACTCGTAACACCAATGGCAACTAAACTTGAAATTTTAGAGGTATAAATGAAATTCTTCTATCTATTTGCTCAATATCCAAGCTACCACATCTTGTATAATGCTTCTGTGATAAATCTAATATTGTTAAGACTGAAATGAGATGTTCATTGTGCTTATGCATGGACCCTATTTGTTGTATATTCTATATATGGCTTCATTTTTGCAGACTAGACAATACCTTGCTGAATTTATCAAGACAATTCATCAAGAGAATCAATTGAATTCAAAGTTATATGAAGATTCACTGGCAAATTTGTTGAGTTATTTGATCCACACTCTAGCACACCATCCTGATTTTCCAGTTTCGGACTATGGTCCAAGAGGAGAAGCATTTGAGCCATTTTATCAGTATGCATTCTAACCTTTTACTTTTTCTATCTGCAATTTTTACTTGTATTTGTGGATGGATACATGTTGGTTAATCATTGAAGTAGCAAAAATTAATTGTTTCCCCTAGTTTAATAGCCATTTTCGCTAGATACATCAATCTGTATTATTTTGTAGGCAGCTGCACTTTTTTCTTTTGGTGGTACTGCAGCAAGATCAAAGCAGACACAGTGATCGAAAGGATGTAAAGGAACTCGATAGTATTCCCTTTTTCATGACAATATTTCGGACCATTAAGATATTAGAAGACACAGTTGACAAATCTAAGTCAGAGGCAAGTTTTTCTAATTTTTACTGTATATCAATTAGTGCACTTTATTCTATAGTAGAAAATATCTGGAAAAAATTGCTGGTTTTCATGTGTTATCATGGCTTGTACTTCCTGGTTATCCAATTTGAAATGGATTGCTAATTCTTTTTTTGTAGACTTGGGCACGAATCTCGAGGCAAGAGAAAAATTGCGAGTTTATTGTAAATCACAATTTAATCCTGATTTGGCATGAAATTTAAAAAAATGCATTTCTCTAATTTTATGAAATTTCAGCATTTTTTAATTTCCTTGCTTTTCCCAATTGATTGGTATCAATTGATTTTTTTTTTATCTTTTGGTTTCCCAAGCAATAGTACGAGATATTTTTTCTACTATGGTTCTAGTTACCTTGGGAATGTATTCCAAATACTAGCTGTGTTAATATAAACATTTTCTTACTCACTGATTGGTGGATTTTAACATGCAGAACCTTTATACCTTGTGTGATCTTGGCCTCTTGATTACAAAAGATTTGACAGATACAGAGTCCAAGGCTGGAAATAGTCCTATATCAATATCATTTCCATCATACTACAGGATTTCAGAAGGGAGTGAAGACGTCCATTTAAAGGTTTTATTGCTTTATTTCCTAAATGTATTTGCTATTATATACTCTTTTGCGTTCTCCTAGAACATGAATTGTGAATCTGTTAACATCATAAGATATAGATTACGATAACTCTAAGTTTATCCTTTGACCATAAAATTCCTCTTATATTTTGCCTCATAGGTCAAACTGTACATGCAGTGAGAATTAACTATTGTATAAAAAATAAACCCACATGTTTGGTTTCATTGTGATTGACGCTCATTAGGTATTAAGAGCAATTAAAATTCCTTAGAAGAAAATTAATGAAGATACTTTAATTTGCCTAGGGAAAGCTAATAATCTTTGGAGATGTATAAACTTGGAATTTTGCATTGTCTCAAACTATAAAAATATGTAAAGGTTCTCACAGCTATTCTCTCATAGTCCCCTAAATATGTTTTAAACTTACCTATGACTCCAGGCTCCAATCGTTGCAGCTAATGCTAGAGTCAGTTTTGTTTGTTTGCAGTTCACTATTTTTCAATCAATTCATTTTTACTATATTTTGGTTCTTGTTGTAATGTTATGTCTAAAATTCCTTATGGGAAATGATGAATTATTGGTTTTTTTTAGTAGTTTCTCTTTAGGTCCATGATTTAGAAATAAGTGTTGTAAAGAACTTTGTAGGCAGCTGTTGAATGTTTCCAACTTCTCCACATTATCTCATCATCAAGGAATGAAATACTTCAAAGATTGTAATAGTTCATTGAAGGCTCCATTGCATGGTTATAAATTGAATTGTGCTACTAGAAAATACATTTTTTTTCTATACATTATGGTTTTTTCGTCTATAAAAATCTTTGTAACGAGATCACTTAGTTTATTTGAATGTCCTCACTAGCCATAGTTTCTAATTATATAGTTTCTTGATCTAGAGAATTGAATTGGTTGATACTGGATTACTATAAAAAAAACTTTTTCTTTTGGAAATGGCTGATCAGACACTAATATCGTCAAACTTAACTAATATATTATTTCTTAATAAGTAGGAGATATTTTCCACATCAAGTCAAATTGTGATATTGCTATCAAGATTCAATTGTGACTCGCTGTTGGAAAATATCTCCTACTTATCAATTGATGAACTTAAGGGGCTTTCTAATGAATGGTTCATCAAGGCACAACACTTGCTGAAGTGATGCAGGAGCATCTTGGGATCTAAACAATCTTGCATCAACCAAAAACATTTTCTTTCAGTAGTTTGTCTGTTTGCTTTCAGTCTGGTGTTTTTGTTTGTGATAGATTTGTACTTGTTCTTTTTGGTTGCGGTTGTGATTGTGTTCGTGGCTGTGTACTGATCCTTATCCTATGATCACAACTCATTTGGTTTCATTGCACGAGAGTTATTGCAGTTTCTTTGCGGGACTGTACTGTTCTTCATGTTACCGATCAGTGGTTGGGTTTCCGATCTGTTTCCCGATCTCCGGTTGGTTTTTCCGAGCGCGTTTGTGCCAACTCAATGATACGTTTGAGGCCGACTTATTTGTTTGATCGCATCTCTTATTATTTGCATTATAGGTTGATCCAGTTGTTTTGGGATCCGACCTAATTGTTGTAACACGTTTTCTTATTCTTGGAAACTGTGATCTTTACTAGGTCGACCGATGATTGTAATTGTTGTTTAAGCTTATGGACTTGTTCCTATGGACAAGAGAGTTTTCATAAGATTATCTAGCGCAACTTGGCTACGGTTTGTAAGAGAAATCTGATCTAATCAGACATGTATGTATGGCATGTGAGACTGCATGTTGCAGATCTATTGTAATTGATTCACCGATCATAATCAAAGGCTGATCTCTCATTTTCTCATTATTGGCTTGTTGTTCTTGTTATTTCCGTTGTTTTGTGTTGGCTGCAAGGATCAGACTGATCTTTTGAGGTTCTCCACTTGACTGCATCAAGTGGTATCAGAGCCAGGTTTTGCATCCTTAGGGTTTGCTTGTGGGGTGGCAGTTGAAAGGATCCAACCTACGACAACTGTGGATTGTGGAGATGGCCAGGAGAAATGCTAGAGGAGGAGCACGACATGCAGATCCAGCTGTTTTGGTTTTGTTGAGGCAAATATCTGCAAGATTAGAAGCAGTAGAGACAACCCAGAGGAGAGGACAACATATAGAAGATGCAAGTGATGAAGGAGATGAACAAAATTTGAATGAAGCAGTAGAGGAAGTACAACCTGAGTTGAATCAAAGAGAGGAAAGAATCATTAGGGCATTCACTAATGTTAATCAGAGACCTCATTTTAACCCACCTGATTATCATGGTAACCTAGGTGCTGATGAGTTGATAGATTGGATCACAGAGATGGATAAGTATTTCGAGCTTGAAGGGACGAATGAAGAAAGAAAGGTGAAGTATTCTTGTACCAAGTTGAAAGGACATGCATCCCTATGGTGGGAACATTTGCAGACAAGTCGACAGAGAAGTGGTAAAGACAAAATCAAATCATGGGATAGGATGGTGACCAAATTAAAAGAAAAGTTTTTGGCTGAGGACTATCAAGTAAGTTTGTTTAGGAAGTTGTAGAACTTGAAGCAGAGAGATTTAAGTGTTAAGGGTTATACTAAGGAGTTCTACAAGTTGAACATTAGATCTAGTCAAGTAGATGATGAAGTTGAACAAGTTGCTCGTTACCTTAATGGTTTGAGGATGTCCATACGAGATGAAGTCAGTCTAGGGCAGATTAAGAGTGTGGAAGAGGCTTATAAGTGGCCCTTGAAGGCTGAAGAGAAGTTGAACAGAAGGCATGAGCGAAGACAAAGAGGCAGAGGTGGAAGATTTTTAAGAGGTAGAGGTAGGTCTACTGCAGATCAGAGTAAACATGAGCCTGAAGTTAAGAACACCGATCGGTATAGGAGGAATGATAGGAGTCCCTATCAGAATGAAGGGCAAGGAAGTGGTGAAAGAAGGAAGTTTAGTGGCACTTGTTTCAAATGTGGTGAAGCAGAACACAGAGCCTTTGAATGCAAACATGGTAGCTCTGAGAAGAAAGTAGAGGGTAGTAGGAGAACAACGTTTGCTGATGAAGAGTCCACTTGTTTAGTGAACAACAATCAAGCAGAGGAAGGTGCAACACTGATGACTAGGATGATCCTATGTCATGGATGACAAGTGAAGGAGTCTATACAGAGGAAAAAATTGTTTAGAACCAGATGTAAGGTGAAAAAAAGGTGTGTAATGTTGTCAAAGACAGTGGTTGTTCTGATCATGGTTGAAAAACTCTGCGGTATATCGTAGATCTCGCGATATATCGCGCGACTGCAGGCTGGGCGATATTATCGCACAAAAAATTGTTGCCGCTTTTTTGTTTTATCGCATGGCGAGTTTATCCTCCAAACATCGCCACATCCTGCGTATTTTTCAGTTTAAAATCGCCGCAAAAGAAAGTGAATAAATATAGTGTTAAAATAAAGTGCGGCTTTTTAGGTCAAAATCCCCGCGATGGTGTAAATGTGTTTTAGGTTGAAAAAAATTGCCGCGACGACAACCCCATCTCGATGTAGGTAAAACGACACAAATATCGTTTACTCAAGTCTCATACTGGCTCTGGCTCTGGCTCCATACTCCTATTTCAACTTTCAGTTGCGTTTCGTATAATAAACAACCAAGTTCAACTTTCGGCTGTGTTTCATGCATTTTAATGTTTATATTTAGTAAATATATTTTAGTTTTAGTAAATATTTGAGTTTTTATATTAATATACTTTACATGTATTTAATATTATATTTAGTAAATATTTTAGTTTTTATATTTTAAATACAGTTTAAATATATAAATAGTAATTGTAAATAACTAAATACAATGTGTTTACAGTTTAAAACTTTATCTTTTTAAAAATAAATATAATGTAATAATAAATATATTTTATAAATATTTAGCTGTGAATTTTGAAATTTGAAGTAATACTTACATATATTATAAATATTAATAATATGTGTGTTTTTAAGAATATTTTAAGAAAATATATATATTCAAATGTTCGATAAAAGTGCTGATTTATTGCCGATTTTTTTACACCGAGTTTTTGGCGATTCCAAGTTTTTAAAATTTTTGGGTCGACCGAGTTATTGCCTAGTTCGAGTTTTTCAACTATGGTTTTGATAATCTTGCTTCAGAGGAGTTGGTTAACAAACTGAAGTTGCAGAGGATGAAGCATCTTAAACCCTATCATATTGCATGGATTCAAGATGAACATAAAGTACTGGTGAGTGAACAATGCCTAGTTAAATTCAAGATTGGGAGGTATTATGATGAGGTTTTGTGTGATATTATGCCTATGGATGTGTGTCATATCTTGTTGGGTAGATCAAGGCAGTATGATAGACAAGCTATTCATTATGGTAGAAAGAATGTTTACACTATTGTTGCTAATGGGATGAAACAAAATTTGTTACCTTTAGAGGAACCTCTTAAGAGTGAAGTGTGTACTAGTGCAAGAATTTGTTTAGTGGATGGCAGGAAGTTTTTGGATGGCATGAAGCATAATAATGTGTGTTTTTCTTTAATACCTAAGGAGTCTAAGAAGAATGTTTTGGTAGACGAACATCCTAAGGAAATTTTTGGATTGTTGAATGAGTATGCTGACATCATATGTGATAATTTACTTGATGGATTACTAGCGGTAAGAAGTATTAGTCACTGCATGGATTTGATACCAGGAGCTAGTTTACCAAATAAAGAAGCATATAGGATGACACCAACAGAGAATGAAGAACTCAATAGGCAAGTGCAAGATTTGTTGCAGAGAGGATTGATTAGAGAAAGTTAGAGTCCATGTGCAATACCTGTTGTATTGGCACTTAAGAAAGATGGACAATGGAGGATGTGTACTGATTCAAGAGCCATTAATCAGATTACAATTAAGTACCGGTTTTCTTTACCTAGGATGGATGATCTGATGGATTGTTTGAGTGGAGCTAAGTATTTCACCAAGATTGACTTGAAGAATCATTAGATTAGAATCAAAGAAGGTGATGAGTGGAAGACTGCATTTAAGACAAATGAGGGATTGTATGTGTGATTGGTAATGCCTTTTGGATTGTCTAATGCACCTAGTACTTTTATGAGGCTGATGAATGAAGTCCCGAAGAGATTCTTGGGTAAGTATGTCAATGTTTGTTTGGATGATATCTTGATTTTCAGTAAGAGTAAATAGGAACATTTGATGCATGTTAGACAAGTATTGCAGAGGCTGAGAGGAGAGGTTGTAGATAAACATTAAGAAGTGTACTTTCATGAAAGAGGAGTTAATATACTTGGGATTTGTAATATCAGCTGTAGGATTGAAGATGGATCCTGAGAAAGTGAAAGCCATTGTTGAGTGGCCTACTCCTGAGAGTGTTGGAGAAGTAAGATCTTTTAATGGGTTAGCTAGTTTCTGTCGGAAGTTCATCAAACTCTTTAGTTCAATCTGTGAACCGATGACTGAAGCTATGAGAGGTCATAAAAAGGAGTTCAAATGGACACATGGAGCACACAAAAGTTTTGAGTTGTTGAAGAAGGTGACAGAACAACCGGTATTAGCTTTACCTAATTTCAATAAGGTATTTCAAGTAGACTGTGATGCTAGTGGAAATACAATTGGAGTTGTTTTGACTCAAGAAGGGAGACATGTTGCTTATTTTCGTGAGAAGTTGAATGATGCTGAGAGAATGTATTCAGTGTATGATTTCGGAATTCTATGCTATAACTCAAGCTTTGAAGAAGTGGAGACATTATTTTCTACCTAGGGAGTTTGTACTGTATACTGATCATCAAGCATTGAAGTATTTGGGTAGCCAAGGTAAGTTGAATCAGAGACATATGAGATGGGTTGAGTTTATGCAAAGCTATACATTTGTGTTGAAACATAAGAGTGGAGTGGAAAATAAAGTTGCTGATGCTTTGAGTAGAAGGACTTTGTTTACTGAGATGAAAATTGCAGTATTGGGCTTTGATGAGTTGAATCTCTTGTATGAGGGAGATCTAGATTTTAGTGAACCTTGGTAGGCTTGTAATGAACCTACTGTTGCAGATAGAAGTAAGTGGTTAGATTATTTTGTTCAGGATGGCATGTTGTTTCGAGGTAATCAATTATGTATACCTAGGAGTTCCATGAGAGAGAATCTGATTAAGGAGAAACATAGTGGAGGTTTAGTAGGACATTTTGGCATTAGTAAGACAATAGCTTTGGCAAGTGAGAATTACTTTTGGCCACAAGTTAAGAAGGATGTGAGGAATTTTGTACAGAGTTGTAAGGTATGTCAAGTTGCAAAAGGAAGTAGTCAGAATGTGGGATTGTATACACCTTTGACAGTACCCGTCAGACCTTGGGAGGAGATTAGTATGAGATTAGTATGTCAATTTAAGTCTATTTACTAAGGTTTTAGTTAACAATTTATATATTGTATTACATAATGATATAGGTCTGTAATCATCCAAACTTCCCGGATTTAATTTTTTCAGAATTGATGCTATAAAGGTATTATTTTTTTTTTTGAGAATCCGACCTGAATTTCTCATGCCCTCTAATGCCACTACTACCTCATCCCCTATGATGTGGCAACATTGTTGATAGAAGAAATTTGGGAACCCATCAGGTCCAGGGGACTTGTCAGGATGAAGTTGTTTCAAAGCCCTTTCAACTTCTTCTTTGGTGTATTTTGCGTTCAGTATATTGTTATGCTCTTTAGTAATAATACTGGGTATATTTTTTAGAATCTCGATTTGGGATGTTCTATTCGATCCTTCCAAGTTATTCAGCATTCCCTCAAAGTATCTAACTGTCTCCTCCGCTATGCTTTCTGGGCTTTCTAGTATGGTACCATTATCCTTCCTAATTCTAGTGATCTTGTTAAAATTTCGTTTAGCTTTAGAGCTGTTATGAAAGAATTTTATATTTTTGTCTCCTTCATTTAACCATACTTCCCTAGATCTTTGTTTCCAATATGACTCTTCTTTAGTCAATATATCCTCATACTCACTTAAAAGTTTTTTCTCTCTATTATATGTTTCTATATTCATCCCATCTTTGAGAATAACCTCGTTTAAATCTTTTATGTCTTTTTCCAATCCTTCCTTTTGTACAAATATGTTTCCAAATTATAATTTATTCCATTCAATTAATCTATGTTTTAAGTGTTTCAGTTTTGCATTTAGAATGAAAGTTTTAGATCCTTTAAAACTTTTTTCTTTCCACCATTCTTCTATTTTGAGTATACACTCTTCATTTTTAAGCCACATTTTTTCAAATTTAAATGGGTTCCTTTTAGGTATTGAATCTTCTACTAATTCTAATTTAATTGGATAATGATTAGATCCTGAATGTGCAACAATGCTTGCTTTAATATTAACTTTTAAATTTGTTAGGTCGCCAATATGAAGGAATCTATCTAGTTTCTCATTGATTAGTTCCGAGTTAATTCTTTTATTTGACCAAATATATAAGCCATTGTCTAAGGGAATATCCATTGCATTGATCACTTGTATCCAATCTTTGAATTCTATCATTGTTTGAGTTATACTCTTGGATCCCCCTAATTTCTCTCTAATGTCTAAGATTGAGTTAAAGTCCCCTGCTACAAAGATGTTCATATTTGGATTGGTTTGAATAAAAGTGTCAATTTCCTGCCATACTATTCTGTTCTCATGAAGGAACTTTGGTCCATATATGTTAATAATAATGAATTCTAAGTTACTACTGAAGTTCTTGATCTTTGCCGCCATCCATTGGGGGTTAGAAATGATGAAGGTTGGTAAGATAAACCTCGGGTTCCATATAAAGGCTAGTCCTCCAGAAGCACCTACCGATTCCACTCCCTTAATTTCCCATATTCCTAGTTTACGACTTAAATTAGTGTACCCTTCCTCTCCTAGTTTAGATTCTTGTATTAAATATAGATGTGCCTCTAGAGAAGTAAGGCTTCTCTTAAGAAGGCATTGTTTGTTAGGGGCATTTAAACCCCTAACATTCCATGAA
>MU223851.1:798714-829588 GCA_018584345.1 Thuja plicata
AGTTGAGACAGTTGACAGAACAGTTAATAAAAGCATACAAAGGTTGGTTGTAAAAATGAAGATGGTAAAGACAAGTGTGGGAAACCCGAGCAAGGGAAAAATCATCGATTCCAAGCAGAAGAATACAGCTTTACAGGTGAAGAAGGTAACGAAAATGGCAAGCAAAAAGGATAAGGGAAAGAGCATGGAAAGAATTACTACGGCTAATATCAGCTTTGAGAGCGTGATAGGTAGTGGATGCCGTGCCTGGTGGGAGAAGGCAGAAGACCAGCACACCCTCAAGGGAGCTTTACAAAAAGCAGAGGTAGATAAAATCATTTTTATGCCCATTTTTGATTTGAAAGAATTTGAGCCAATACTGCGCACCATGGTGGCTGGGTATGATAGACAGGCTCACAAATCAGTAATCCAATATTTGCACCAAACTGTAACCATTTCTTATTCGGCTAAGGACATAAGCAAGGTATTTGGAATACCTAACCGGGGGAAGGAACTCACTAAAACATCATTGTCAAGTGAAGAGAAAAAGAAATGGTTGGAATTAATGTGCAGGAAAGATCTTACCAAACAGCAGTGGAATAGCATTATCAACAAACAGAACAGTAGAGGCTTGAAGAAAATTTTTATAGCCAACGAAGAATGGCGTTGCATTGTGGACTTGGTGAAGAGTAAACTGACAGCTGGCAGCCGCACATCCGACATAGCCATCTGGATGCTTCCAATAGTGGATGGGTTGAACAGGGGAAGATATACAATTGGGCTCAGTTCCTTTTAGAAAGACTGTATGAATTCATGGAATTGAAACACAAGGTATTTTACATGCCTCATCATACCATAGCACTGTTTTTAGAAGCAATCCGTACACAGGTGGCTGCTGATCAGAGAGGAGGACTGATTCCAGCCAACAGGGTGGAACCATATAAACCTACCATGACATACTGGTTGCATTTAGATACTTTCGGGACAGGAGGAGGAGAACCCAGGACAAAGAAACCGAGACAGGTACACCAATCAGTGCAGAGTAAAGGATCAAGCCAAGAGGAGGTTGGTGATGAGGTAGGCAATGATAGTTCAGACGATGAGGATAGATTTAGCCGACAAGGAAATCAGATTTGGTCACTTAAAAGGCACACCCTGAGATGTCACATTCTTACCTCAAGGGGAGGGCCCACTTCCAGGTAGTATACCAGAGTATGCAGAGACCATTCCAAGTACGGAAGGAGGCCGTACTAGTCCAAGAAGGGAAGAAGACCGTACCATGCCAAGTACGGAAGGAGGTCGTACTATTCCGAGTACGAAAGGCAGCCATGGAGAGAAAGGGAATCCGAGCACTGAAGAGGAGAGAAGCGGACAGAGGATCCCTAAATGGGGAGCCACTAGACTCATCTTGCCAGGAGTGGCGAATCTCATTCCTGCAGATCAGCAGGCGCATACTAAGGTCATAGACCTAAGGGGGCAGCAAACAGGAGGACACAAGATTAGGGTCCACACACCGGAGGGGATAGAAGTGGCACAACCAGTGGCATTGGTGGTATAGGCTATGGAGGGCAAAGGAAACATACAGAATGAGGTTGAAGAAGACACGGTATTAGAGGAAGCAGATAGATTATTGGAGGAAGTCGGGATGACATCGCCACCCTCCCCACCACCACCCTCACCACTGCGAAGGGAAACGGAAGAAGAACACACTATGGGAATGGAGCGCAACATGACAGAGCAAGGTGCAGGCAGGATCTCATTAGAGGATAAAGCAACAAGGCTGCTCAAGGAATGGCAAGAGATGGAACATACCATGAAGGACATCATYYAGGAAGCAAAAAATCAAAATATGGAAGTCATAGTGAGGGCTRCAGAATCTTTAGCAATATTCATGAAAGGGAAGTGCCAAACAGATTGGGATCTGCTCTATACTAGCGGGTACACAAAAAATGAAGTAGCTGAAATATGGGCAGCCCCGGGCATCATAGTAGGGGAACAGGGGCAGCCACCTCTCTTGAACACACTTCAAGAAATGGAAGTGGCCTTCAGGAGGACATTCTGGCAGCTATAGGAAGACAAAGAATTGACTAAGAAAACAAAGAAGGATTGGGAAGAGGAAAAAGCCACGACAGAAACACAATGGATGACAAAGAAAGCTGGACTAGAAGAGAAGTTAGCAGCAGTTGAAGAAAAATTAGCAGCAGCTGAAGCTAAAAAAATGGATGCCTTACGCGTGCTGTAGGGAGTTCGGGCTAAGCAGAAGGCGGCTGAAAGGGATCTCCTACGCTTCCAGGAGTAAGCTCTGAGTCCAGGGATGTCTTCACAACCCAACTCTCAAGTCTGATTTCCCTTTTGTATAAGTTGTCTGGAAGACGACAATTTTTTTTGGGGGGGATATATGTAGTAGGAAATAAAGTCATTTTGTATTAAGACTCAATTATGAATTATCGGGAGGGTAGTTAGGAGCGAGGAGGTGCGTCTGTTGGTTTTCCCAACCAACTGGCTACTATATATTTGTGTTTGGTTTATTGTATGTGTTGTTGGTTTCTGGTAATAATAAGAGAATAAACACTTCCTCGCCAATCTGGTATTCTGGTATGGTACGTTGTATCTTTCATTGATATTGGTAGTTAGTGAATTATTGGTAATTGGTTGAATGGTATCTATGAATGCTTAATGTATCTTTCTGTATATTTGGTACCGTTAACCATTCTACATGTCGCCAAGCCACAATTCAATTACTTCCCCCACCCATAATGCAATGATCTCTGATTTCAATCCGTAGCTTCTTCTTGCAATTCGAAACCACAAGAACAATGCCAAATTCGAACAACAATAACCTTACACAATTCACTGGATACCAATGATCCAATTCAAAGTGTTGAGTCCACAAATCGAATTCATAATTCGATATGCTCAAATTCTAAAACCCTTAACCAGCTCTTCATTTCACAAATACATAAAATTACATAAGATGATTTCCTCATGAGTTTCAAAATTCTCATATGAAAGTTCAATCTTCTTCTACAAGGCTTGAAATTCATATCTTCAAGCATACACTTCAAATAACTCATAAGTTCTCCTTCCTTATAACTTAGGATATAAGAAGCATAATTATATTCAACTTTAATAACCATAAAGTTTCATATAAACATAAGATATCATTAACATTAATGATATAACTTATAACTCCAACATTAATTAAATAAGGAAGACTGAATTCATCACCCTGATCTCAGTCCAAAACACACTGACATTGAATCACTAAAATCCATCATCCCAAAATAGGCAAATTGGCACAAGGTGATTTACCCAAAACGGTAAGTCTGCCCAAACTGAGCCCAACAACGAGCAATCCTGACAACTGAAAACTCCAGAAGGGAGACCAACAATTGGCTTTGCCAAACGACCCCCTCTGACAACCTATTTAGCTTACGCAGGTCAAGAAATAAGCTAATCTCAAAGACCCAAAAAACGGGGACATTACAGTCCTCCCTTCCCAAGATTGCTTGTCCTCAAGCTATCATAAAAAAATAACGCAACAGAACCGTCCACCCGGATCCCATTGATAGACATGTGTAATGTTCCTGTCATAACCAAAGTCCCGTAAAAATATCTCCAACATCCACAACACAATCAACATCGTCTGAAGAACTAAACTCAACACTCGGACCGATGAGACTGAACCAGGAACACCATACGGAAGTAACTTAACTAATAAACTGGATTTGCCTCCAATCTTCGTGCCAACTAAACTATCATACCAGTCGTCAAACAGATGCAGTGATGTACTCTGCAACTGGTAGATATCCTGAAATTGAGGATCAAATGTAAAACTGTATGCACTCCTCACTGTGTATACCTCCGTGAACTGGTCATCAAACCCTGTCTAATAACCCACAAAAATTGTCTGATAACCCGATGCACTAATAGGATCCCAAGCAACATCATCATCCCCACTCATTTGCTGAAAGGGATTATCACTGAGCTCGAACAACGGATTGTCATAAGACATAGTGATATCCATATCAAACAAGGGATTGTTCACAAAGTGAACTACTCCCAACTACTGATCTGAGCTAGGAAACTGTGAACAGTGAGAGACATGATGTGTAACCTGCTCTATCTAAAAGGGTTCATGCCTTCGTGAATCCTCCCTATCTACTACACAAGAATACATAGTGCGTAGACTCCCCTCAGAGAGGCAATGTAGCACATACTTCCTACCTTGATACTCAAATCTCATCTCCAATGCGCTCAAGCTAAGGTAGAATTCCTTAATCTCCTATAACCACTGCATCCCTAACACTGCATCCATCTCTCCCAAATCGAGCACATAAAAATCAGATTTCAACTCATAATCACCAAAGAACAAAGAGAGATGATTAATGCGCCTGGTACAGGTAAGGGTATAACCATCGACCACCCTAACTCGAAATCCCGCAAACTCCACAACCTGAAGACCACAATGACTAGCAAATCTCTCATGAATGAAATTGTGTGTAGTTCCAGTATCCAATATAGCAATACAAGGTTGTCCTTCCACTAATCCCCTCAGTCTGAAAGCAGTGGGAAGTGGCACAACAGTGGACAACACTATAGGAAATAGTTTTGCATCGGGACCAAACTCTGCAGAGACCCTCTGGCCCTCATCAATATCTGAATCAACAAGCTGATGAGTAGTCTCAGCCTCAACCACATCATAGTACACCCACATAGAACGGTTTTCCTTACTCTTGGGCCTTAAGGGATAATTGTGCTCTCTGTTAAAAGGCTCCTTGCACCGAAAACACAGTTGTCTCTTCCTCAAATCCTCATGAGTCGCCTCATCATATTTTCCAGCAGATTTCTTCTTTTCATCAACCACTGGTGGAGGTACCTCATTTGCGGATAAAGTAGTAGATTTAGGTTGCGCTTGCCCTTTAGAGGCTGCAAACTCCATGTTCTTAGCTTTCTTGATGGCCCCTTGCAAGAACTGAAGATCAAATGCTCTAAGCCACCCTCTTAAGGGTTCCTGTAATCCCTCTGTGAACAACATAACCAATCGTCTCTCTGTCATATTAGGAACCATGACAGAGAGTCGCAAGAACTCAACAATAAAAGAATCCAAACTACCAGTCTGCCTGAGCTGAGCAAGGTCCCGGAAATAAGTCTCTAGATCCTTCTGATCAAAACGCTCTACCAAACCATCTACAAACTCCTGGTAGGATACGATCTGATCATGATGTAAAGAGACCAACCCATGGTACCACCAGTCATGGGCTATACCATCTAAATGCAAAACAACAAACCTGACGGCGTCCTCCTTAGACATAGGACGTAGAGTCAAATAAGTGTCGAGCTTGTGAATCCAAGCTCTGGCTGTCATCTTCCCACACCCATAAAAGTGTGTCAACCTCAATTTGTTGGTCGCCTATTTCAATTCATGATTCACCTGTCTCTGTCTCCCCTCAGTTCTACCTTTAGAACATTCTCTCTTTTGAGTCATGAACCTGTCAAAATTAAGATGTTGCTTTACCTTAGGTGGTAAAGCATCCCACTCAGTGTGCAAAGCTAATAAATCGTCAGCAAAAGAAACTTCATCATCGAAATCAACAACACCGATCTTAGGTCTCAAGAAGTAGGACGTAGTGGCCTGTCCTGTGTACCTGTCAAATCAATTCTGGACTTGTGAGAACTCGCTGAAATACTCCGTGCATCTCTGTCCTTGCCCTGATCGCGTGGCAGTGTAATGTGCTGGAGGGTGTCAGACAAATTCTGTAATACATTAGCCATCTGTTGTTGGCCAACTGCCAAGTCTTGCTAGCTGCGCGCAATATTCCGAAACACTGTCCTAGCTTCTCCATCTTCATCAAAACCCGTGTTATCTGGAATTCTTCCTTCCATATTTCCCTGTCCCGGATCACCAGGCGGAGGAGAATTTCTCCCTCTGCGAGCGTAATGGAAGCTTGGAATGTATCCCTCTCTCTCTGCATTTAAATTTAAAAAAAAAAATTCCACTTCTTTGCAGGCTGGCAAGAAAAATGCTCTGATACCACTGAGATGAGCCTGCCTGGCTCTTTTAATTTCAATTCAAATTCACTTTACAAGGTAATGCAAACTATACTTCTCTTTTGAAGTCAAATATATATATCTTTTTTTTAAAAACTTTTCAATATATAAATATCAAACAACACTTTCACCAAAACAGGTTTAACTCCTTTAAAGATCATTATCAAATGCTACATCAAATCGTATGGTATTACAATCCATTGAAAATGACCATCAATCTTTAACTAAAGTGATTATTAAAATTACTACCTCATATTCCTCCAAGACTGCTGGCCGCATTGTCTACATGCTATCCGTGACATCCATGTGGTGATTGCTATGCATTGCCTCCTCCCTGCATTTAATGCAAAACGCTGCTGATATCTTGGGGCGGCTGTAGTTAGGGTTAGAAGTGTCGCCAAGCCACAATTCAATCACTTCCCCCACCCATAATGCAATGATCTCTGATTTCAATCCGCAGCTTCTTCTTGCAATTCGAAACCACAAGAACAATGCCAAATTCGAACAACAATAACCTTACACAATTCACTGGATACCAGTGATCCAATTCAAAGTGCTGAGTCCACAAATCGAATTCACAATTCGATATGCTCAAATTCTGAAACCCTTAACCAGTTCTTCATTTCACAAATACATAAAATTGCATAAGATGATTTCCTCAAGCATACACTTCAAATAACTTAAAAGTTCTCCTTTGTAATAACCCTTGTTGGGTTATAATTCCTCAAATAATTGACAATTGGATTCTTGGATAAATTTTGCAATACTTGTTTGATTTTGAACAATAAACTTTGTTTTCAGAAAATTTTGGCATAAATTAAACTAACATTTGGAACAAAGTATACTCAAATTAATTGAGAAATTCAGCCCACATATAGGATGCCAATACATATAAAAAATACTTGCAATTACAAACTGCTGGAAAACAAAGTTGTTTAAGATCATTCATATGCACCTTTCATAATTTATATTGCAGGCATATACAATGCTGGCACAACCCTTATCATTTCCCAAATACGCCATTCGCAACCCTTCTTTTGATAACGCTGCTAGCTAGACAAGTGACGCTGCCCTTGACCGTAACCCAGGCCATTGATAACTACAGCATGCTTCCAGTAAGCCAGACACAGCAGCAAGATCCTCACGCAGCTGATATGGATAGACACAAATTCAGAAATATTCAAATCACTGCCCTAGATTCAATGCAAATTCCAGCAGCTCACAAACCCTTAACGTGGCCTTCAGAAAACCCAAACAGATATCTTAGTTGCGAACACAGATAAAAAAATGTTGGAAGGTTTCAGAGCACCATTCATCATCCATCAGTAATGATTCAAAGTGCTAAATAGTCAATTGAGATTCTCGCTTCAATCACCAGACATTTTCAGAGCTTGACGTCTACCAAGGAAGAGCTTGAAACCCTCATCTCCATAATTTGTCACAAAAAATAATAACATTCATCAATTTCATAATTAATTGCACTCTAGTGTGCCAATTAATTATCAACAAACTCCTCAGATAATAATCTCCAGAATAAATCCAATTCTCTCAGCCACAGAAATACAGTAGAGAGATCTTGCAATTGTTTACCTCAGCACAATTGCAACAGTGAAGAACTCAGAAACCCTAGCCCAAGGCTCAAGAAGAAAAATTATAAAATATTCAATAGATGAATTTTCCTTTCACCAAGCATTGCTTTTATAATTAAAAAGAGTCTTCTCTCACACACTTTTCACTTAAAACAATTTTTATACTTAGACACATTGAATAATATAATTTATTAACTCATTTTGCTCCAAGAATGACCTTTTCACCAATATCATGAAATTATGACATGCAAGATCCCTATTTCTTGTGCCCAAGATTTAAAACTTTTCATCCTAGTTCCAACGAGCTATAACACTAAGGTATCCAACATATAATACCAACAAAAATGGGAACCTTAGCAAATTTAATTAAATAATAATAATAAACCACCCGTTTTGCGAAAACAACTCAAGAAGCATCCAAATCGAAATCTGTCTGCACAGGAGTGATCCTGATGATGAATGAACCTGACGGGGTGACTTAATAAAAATAGACGCCCTCTCCAAGATTCTTGGAGCCCAAATCGGAAGCCAAAAATGAAACCGAGAGCATCATTCAACTCCTCTAACTCGTCTGAGCTCATCAGAACTATCCATTGACTTACTATAAATAGTAAGTTCACACCAATGACCCTCTGAAGACCTCGCCAGACCATGAGGATCGCAATAATGACCTGGCACCATCAATTCAACGACCTGCTAAAAATGGGGACATTACATCCTTTTTATAACTTATGATATAAGAAGCATAATTATATTCAACTTTAATAACCATAAAGTTTCATATAAACATAAGATATCATTAACATTAATGATATAACGTATAACTCCAACATTAATTAAATAAGGAAGACTAAATTCATCACCCTGATCTCACTCCAAAACACACAGACACTGAATCATTGAAATCCGTCATCCCAAAATAGAAATTGGCTCAAGGTGACTTACCCAAAATAGTAAGTCTGCCCAAACTGAGCCCAACACCGAGCAATCCCGACAACTGAAAACTCCAGAAGAGAGACCAACCATTGGCTCTGCCAATCGACCCCCTCCAACAACCTAATTAGCTTACAGAGGTCACAAAAATAAGCTAATCTCAAAGACCCAGAAAACAAGGACATTACATTTTCAGTTAGATAGGTTTGACGTTCCGTCAAATGCTTTGCATGCAAATGTCTATGTTCTGTTTCTGATTTTGTTTTATGGAGTTTGGATTAGGTTTTTGGTGTTATGTTTTCATTTATGATATTGCCATGCAATGTAGATGAAAATATAACAAATTGACCAACACATATTGCTGATAATGACGTAATAATAGAATAACAGTAGTGTATATAATTAGATGCATGAAATTTTCACAGTCCATCATAATTAGTTTGTAGCAGTGTATATAACCTAGATTATATCATACAATGTGATGTCCCCGATTCAACAGTTGTCTGGGGGACAGGATTGTTAGCCCATCATTGCGACCCTCGTGGGCTAATGCTTTATTTTGAGGGTCTCTTGGTCAGGACTTACTATTTTGGGTAAGTCACCTCATGCCAGTTTCTATTTTGGGATGGTGGATTTCAGTGATTCAGTATCAATGTGTTTTGGAGTGAGATCAAGGTGATGAATTAAGTCTTCCTTATTTAATTAATGGAGTTATAAGTTATATCGTTAATGTTAATGATATTTTATGTTTATATGAAACTTTATGGTTATTAAAGTTGAATATAATTATGCTTCTTATGTCCTAAGTTATAAGGAAGGAGTGCTTTTAAGTTATTTGAAGTGTATGTTTGAAGATATGAATTTCGAGACTTGTAGAAGAAGATTGAGCTTTCATATAAGGATCTCGAAACGCTTGGGAAAACCATCTTATGCATATTTTATGAATTGATGAATGTGAGACTGGTTGAGGGTTTGAAGAATTCTGAGCTTATCGAATTGTGAAGTCGATAGAGTGGTTTCAGCACTTTGAATCAGACTCACTTCTCTAGTGAATTGTGTTAGTTTTCGACAGTGTGTAAAGGAGAATACAATTTGTCCTTGTTGAATAAGTTACAGTGTAATTGGAAGCCGTAGGTTGCAGATCTTTCCATTGTGCTGCAAGGTTTTAGACAGTGCATTTGATGATTGGGCATCTTCATCTCAACAAGCCGCAACGTAGGATGGAGCCGTTCTTGCATTGGCGTATGCGGAATTAAGAAGTGAGCCGCGTGAGTGTTCAGAGACTCGCGACCAACAAAGGAAAAGTGGAAATCGCGTTGCATGATTCAATGTGCCGCGGCTAGCAAAGGAAGAAGATTTTCCAAGGTAGATACGTCATACATAACTACATTACATGACAATGATATTCTATGGAATAAATAATGTAAACATTGCAACTTTGATTAGTATTTGTGTTCTTTAAAATAAAAGAGTTGAATTGGTCCTGGCTTATATATTTTGAAAATTATAAAAAAGAAGATATATTTTGATTTCAGAAGCGAGTTTAGAATTACTATTTGTGCGAAGTGAATATTGTGTTAAGGATTAGACAAAGAGCCAGGCAGACTCTTTATAGTGGTATCAGAGCAAATATCTTGCCAGCCTGTAGGGAAAATTGGGTCTGAATTATGGATGGTGATAGATTCTGACATGGTTATCATTACACTCGCAAGGGCCGTAATTCACCACCACCTGGTGACATGGAGCAGGGAAATATGGGAGACAGGATCCCAGATAATATAGGTAATGATGATGATAGAGAGTCAACTGTGGTATTCAGAAATATTGTTCGCAGTCAGCGGGAGTTGGCAGCTAGCCAACAACAGATGGCTACAGTTCTGCAGAATCTTTCAGATACTTTGCAGCGTATTACCTTGCGTCGGGATCAGGGCAGGGACAAAGATCGAAGGAGTGTTTCAGCTAGTTCACTCAGGTCCAGGATAGATCTGACAGGTACACAGGATAGGCCTTTGCGTCCTACCTTCTTCAGACCAGAGGCAGACAGTGTCAGTTTTGATGAGGCTTCCTTTACGGAAGACATTTTGGCTTTGCATACTGAGTGGGACGCTTTACCTCCTAGAGTAAAGCAACATCTTAATTTTGATTGTTTCATGACTCAGAAACGAGAACGCTCCAAGGGAAGAACAGATGGGCGTCACAGGCATACAAATCAGGATCTCAAGAAAGCAAGCAACAAGTTGACATTAGCACATTTTGATGGGAGTGGCAAGATGACTGCTAGAGCTTGGATACACAAGCTGGATACATACCTTTCTTTGCGTCCTATGACTGAGGAGGACGCCATTCAATTTGTTGTTTTACATCTTGATGGTATAGCGCATGACTGGTGGTACCATGGGTTGGTATTGTTACACGATGATCAGATTGTAACCTATCAGGACTTTGTGGATGGGTTAGTGGAGAGATTTGACAGGAAGGACCTAGAGTCCTACTTTAGAGAGCTCGCACAACTCAAACAAACAGGCAGCCTAGAAACCTTTATTGGTGAATTTCAGAAGGTTTCAGTTATGGTATATGACATATCAGAGAGGAGGCGTGTCATGCTGTTCATTGAGGGGTTAGTGGAACCTCTTAGGGGTTGGGTCAAGTCATTTGACCCTAATTCATTGCAGTTAGCAATGAAAAAGGCTACAAATTTGGAGTTTTCAGCTCCACGCAATAAGTTTCCTCCTAGACCATCAAATTACTCTTATGATGACAAGGCTGCCCCAAAAAGGAATGATGGACTAGAATTCAAGAAACCAGTGACAGGACCTCTAGATCCTGAAACACTTAGTGATTTGAGGAGAAGGAGATTGTGTTTCTACTGCATGGGTCCTTATGACGAGAAACATGAATGCCCTTTGAAGCCTAAAGGTAGAAATAGGCTCATGGAGTGGTATTATGAAGAGGAACACCATGCTGATTTTGAAGGACAACAAATTGATCCGGAAGAGGATGGCTTAGAAGAGACAGGTAACAGTGAGAAGGTGGAAGAGGATGCCCACCTTAAGGTTGTATATCTTTCTAGCATGCAGAAAGAGGGATCCTTCAGGACGAGGGGCCTCTTAGCAGGGCAACTGGTCATTGCCTTATACAGGGGCTATGCATAACTTTATTTATTCATGATTGGTCTCTAAGAGGGGAATACAAACTAAGGAGTTTGAGGGCATTAGAGTGAAGGTGGCAGATGGTTATACTTTGAAATGTGACAGAATGATTCCAAAGTTTCCCATGAAATTGAATAACTATGAGTTCAAAGCTGATTTCTATGTGGTTGACATGGGTGGCACCGATTTAGTCTTGGGCATGAATTGGTAACAATCTATTGAGGCCTTCTATCTCAGCCTCAAAGATATGGAGATAAAGTTTGAGGTAGATGGAAAGAAACACATACTCAAGGCAATTAGAGAGGAACCTTCAAATTCTTCTTCCTTCCACCATGTTTTTCTTAGGTTCAAAAAGTTATCATACCTCATCCACATATTCTCAAACTTAAATGGGGACCTAAATGGCTTCCCCTTTGATTACTAGCTGAATCGGGTAGTGATTTGATCCTGAACAAAGGATGATAGAGCCATCCAAGATATATGGAAAGGAGGCCAAGTCCCCTTCGAAAAGGAATTTATGCAACTTCTTTTCTATACTGTTCAACCCAAGTCTCCTATTATTCTAGGTGTATGAGTCAATCCCCAATTCTATGTCCATTAGACCATTTTTTGCTACCTAACCGCTAAAATCAGTTTGAGATTGATTAGGTCTAGTGACTCCCCCTCTTTTGTCTTCCTTTCTTAAGATGACATTAATATCTCCACCTATGATACTGTGAGGCATAGGGTGATTGTCAAGAAAGGGTGATTGTCAAGAAATACATTTAATTCACCCCAAAATTTTCTTTTTCTGCCCCAATTGTTTGGACCATACACATTGAAGAATTGAAATTTCAAATCTGAGACTAAACTGCTAACTCTTCCTCCAATCCAATTCCTTCTTGTTCCCTCTTTCTAAAAGTTTATTGCTAAAGAGTCGTAGAGCACAACTAGACCCCCAAAAGCGCCCTCTGTTTGCATCTCTACTACTTTTCAATTCCTAAATTGCTTTGTGAAATTCTCAATTTCTTTTTTTGTTAGTTTGGTTTCTTGAAGCAATATCACTTTCGCCTTGGTCAAGCCAATTCTGTGCTTAACCATGTGCCTTTTGTTAGGGTCGGTTAATCTCTTAACATTCCATGATAGGACAATCATGACTCCTAGAGAAGGGCGCTACCCTTCCCTAATCCCATTAAGTCAATTATTTTGCATTGCTCTTCTGCCTTTCTTGCTTTAGCTATGACATAGGTTTCCTGCCTACTTTCTTGTTAGTATTTTTCCCACAATTCGGGTTTGATTTTGTTGAGGGAGTTTGCATGATTCCTAATTTTGTATATCCACCTTGAGAATTTTCCTCCACTCCATTTTGCTCCTCTTCCTTGAAGATGATTTCTTGTTCTAGGTCTTCCATTTCACCTTCTTCTACTAGGCTTAACAACAATTGATTTTTTCATCTATCCTTTTCCTTATTTGGTATTTGTTGGGGGCCTAATGCTTTTGTTTACTCTTCTATAATTACTAGGAATTAACAAATAGATTCTATTGTTGACAAATCTTTGTTTTCCAACTTCAGAGCTTCTTCCACCTCGCTTATTCTCTCTTTGATATGTTCTTCATCTGACTCCTTATTGGATTCTTCTTTTCTTATTTGTCCTTCGACTTGGGGGATCTTTGGTCCTTTGTGCCCATTAGTTCCTAAGGTTTCATCAATTTTCTAAACACCTTCAATTGCTAGAGATTTGCAGCTCAAGTGTATCTCTTTAAGCTGATGATTTATCTTTGTTTGGAGAGCTAGGGTATCCCCTAATAGTAGAAGCAACTCCTGTTGGTTGGTTATGTCCATTTCTTTCAATTTGCAAATCTTTGCATGATCTAATTTTCTGGCCTTATCCCTTGTCTCGAGATGATATCCCCTCCATTTATTGTTTCATTGTCATTTCTGAGTCTCTTCCTCTTTTTAGCTCATCACCTCCCTTTTAGCCCATTTGCTATGTTTTCTTCCCCTGTCGTTTTTTGGCCTTTCAATTTTTCTTTGATCCCTAGTCCTTTTTTCTCTATAATTTTTTCCCTTGAGAAGGGATTAGATGTGTGAAGTGGGTGCCTTGGGCTGTTAGTATTTGAATTTGAACTGCTGGTGTGGAAACTTTTTTTTGAGGATACATCTTCCCCCCCGTGGATTTGTGTCTATTATTACTTTCTGTGTCCAAATGCCTTTTTCTGTGATGATCTCTAGATCATCTAGGGTTTTGTGGTGGATTGCCACATATATTCTTGCTTCCAACCCTAGTTTGCCCCCCAAAAAATCTTCATCAATTCCTATGAAGGTTCTCATTGCCTCCCCTATTCTACTTAAAGTTTCTAAGCCCTAGTATTCAGTGGGTGAATTCCTCAATCTAACCCATTTTGGGGTTTTTTCATCTAGTTATTGAGGGGGTTAAAGTTTGGTTCCCATTCCATTAATAGAAGCATAATCACTCAAAAAATAATGGCTTCCCAAGCAAAATTTCTCTTCTCAACAATTTATTTATGCATTCTATAACAAAGAAATCCTGAGTCAAAGGTTTAACTCTTACCCGCCCATGGAAACTATTGATCCACCAATCCATTATGCAATCTACTGGGCAATCCGGTTCATACCATTTCATGCAGAAAGCGCAGTTTCTCAGCTGATCCCCTACCAGATTCATCACTTTGGAGGAGAGAACAAAGGCTTTACTTCTGGAAGCCTTATTTTTTTTGCTGATCTGTCCTTATTTTATTAGCTTCCTTCTTACCCTAGCGCCACCTAAACCCATTTTTCTTTTGCCCATCTGCGAAGTGGTATTGGGGATGATTTCTAGTTCGTAGGACGAAGCCTAGATTCCTACCTTCCCTTCCTGTTTTCCAAATGTCTGCCAATTGTTCCTTTGCCTACCATCCAATCCTCCACCTGTCTTCTGTCCTAATAGGATCCGCTTTGCATTCGTGGCAACTGTAGAGATGGTTGAAAATGAGATGCAATTTAATTTGCATAAGGCTCTACATTTCGCTCACTCAATAGCCGTAGTTTTTCTTATCTCTCAAATGCAATGATTATAACATAAAATTAATAGATAGTTTTAATAAAATTATATATATATATATATATATATATTTTAAATATATGAATATATTAACACATTAATTTTAAAAATTCGTGTTTTATATATGGGCATTTTTTTAATGAATGAATGTCGTATCTTGTTGTATCCATATTAGGGGTCTTGAAAAATGGTTGTATCTGTATCTGATGCCCTATCTGTGCAACTTTGTAATTTTATGGGACAAAATCCACCATCTCCTTGAATTTGTCTACCACAACTTACAAGAAGTCATCTACATGCTTAGTCAAACGCCTCACAAAATCTATAGAGGCAAAATCCATTTCCATCATCACATCTCTTTGCAAATTAGCGATGGTTACAGCTTCGAACAACACCTGAGTGACTTGAAACTTTGGAACTACCATTGTTTGGCCAAAAGCAGTTACAAAGAGCTTTTGGTAGAACATGTACGGTAGCCTTCCTATGTACATACTCTTCCTCTCTGCACCTAAATAGTTTAATTCCTACAACCAACTGAGATCTCCATCACATTCTCTGGAAACTCGTTGCTGTGATTATGTCTAATACAAAAAGAACACCAGGAGTATCCTTTTTTTGCACTAGAAGACTCTCAAGTGCCATAGAACAGAAAGAGACACTGTTCGTGCTGTTATTATGCCTTCTCTTTTCTCACCAGAAAAACCACCACATTTGTCAAGACAAAAAGTACCATGACCCGTGGGAGATTTATCATTTCCATACCATGAAAGTAACTGCCAAGCAACATTAAAAACTGATATGGCACATTTGAAACTTCCCATCCAGTCCTGTTTGTGATGGAATTCTGGTTATTTGATGAAGTAGAAGTATTATTTGAATCCTTCTAAATTCCTATGCAATGTTAGTGTTATCATTAGTGCAAAAAAGAACAAGATGGTATTTTATGTTTTTTATTATTGCACTTGTGCTTGTTGCTCTTAAATTAATTTTAGTTCTTATGATGCCAGGTTGATGGGAACCATTTACCGCCCTGTCTTGCTGGAGATGATGTATTAAGACATTTCAAAGCTGCAACTCTCTTCTCAGAGGCAGATGTCAGTATTTGAGACTTTGCCTGTTGTTTAACTTTCCCATGATACTTTTGTCTTAGGGCTTATTGATTGTGAATTTGTCTTTAATTTTCTTTTTCTACATGTCAATAGAATCATGTTCAGAAGCATTGCAGTAATGAATATGAGAATGGTGCCAAATGTCAATATGGGAATAGCAAAGTACAATTATTGAAGAATATCATCAGGAAAGGAGCCAAACAAAACAGAAAGGATTGTATACCTTGTGAATCTTTGGTTTCAGAAATGCTTAAGGAACAGTTAGATTATAGTGGTGAGACACAGAATAAATCAGTAGTTCTTGCTAAATTTAAGGATCATGAACAGGTCGAAAATCCAGAATCTAAAAAGGGTTTTGAACGATATAAGGAGCAATCAAAGAACAAAATACTAGAAATGATATCCAGTGAAGTCAAGTCAGCTGGTGATAATGTCGTGATGTGTGTTGGAGAAGTGTCAGACATTCCTAAAAGGAGACGAGGCCGACCAAGGAAGGGGGTAGCAAACAAAGTTTCCCAAGGGAAAAGACAAATTGTTGCAGGTAATGATGACAATGGGCTCAAGCTATCTCGAACTAAGCTAAGGCGAGAAATAATTTGTCAATATAAAGAAGAGATTGAAAAGGGAACAGGATCACCTGATTCAAAATTAGGAAGATTTGGAAGTGTACATAATGATCTTTCTAAAACATCATTGTTGCATCAAAGCAAAACAGATGGATGCTTTAAAATCCTAGGGAAAAAATTCAATTCCGAAGGAAGAATAAACTTATCAGATTTGACAACTGTGGAGTCTGAAAGATTATCACAGGGGATTGTACCCAATGAAATTGCAGAAGCTCCGGTCTCTCCAAAAAGAAAACGAGGTTGTTTGAGTAAAGAAAAAACAGATTTGATCTCCCATGGGTCTAGACAAGGCTTGACAGAAATGGATCCTAAACTGTTGAAGGTGTCTCAACCTAATCAAAAGCATGAAAGAAGGTCTGATTACAAATCAGATGTCCAAAGCAAAACAGAGTTACCTGAGTCAAAATTAGTTACCTGTGAAATGGCTCAGTATTTTATTTCTGAAACAGCATTTATATCTCTCAATGTTTTGGATAGCTATAAGATGAAACTAGATCAACATTATAGGGACTCATCTGAATTACCTTATTCAGACCAGGAGCAAGGTCCATCAGAAAGTTTCTCAAAACGTTTAGAGCCTCCCCATCGCAGGCAAGGGGTTCCAAACGGATTGGGCAAAAGATCCGGTTCTAAAGGAAAAATCAAGTTGCCAAATTTGAAAACAGTGACTATTGAAAAAGTACTAGATGGATTCTTGGGCTCAGAGTTAAATCTCACCGGTATGCAGGGAAAAGAAATTAAAGGTTCTAGATATAAGTTACCCAAAAGTATAAAGAGTAAACTGGATGCCCGTTACACAAGTAATTCAGAAAAAATGATAACAAATGAAGGCAAGACATCTGAGAGTAATGTTATGACAGGTGTTGCAGAAGTATTAGTCTCTTCAAAGAGAAAACGTCACCAATTAAGTAAGAGGGCAATAGTAGATTTTACCTCCCAAGACACTAGAGAGTGCTTGTCAGGGATGGATTCTGTAGCTTTAAAGTTGTCTCAACATAAGTGGGAGCATAAAAAATGTTTAAGATGCAAAACAGATGTTCAAAAGAACAACGAATTGGCAGATTCAAAATTAGAAAACTCCAGAATTACAGCAGATGATATTTCAACATTAATACCGAATATTGATGAGCTGATCAAAAGAGATAAATTGTCTTTGCAAAGACAATCGATGTGTCTAAATAAATTGAACACAAACTTTTATAAGAATCCTAAGCACAAGAATGTGTGGAAAAGTTCATATGAAAGGCCTGGCCAATTTATGGTTCCCAGTCACAATAAGGTTTCAGAAACCATGAGGCCATTGAATAACTCAGCATTAGAAAATGTGCCTAATAAAGTCAAATCAGTTGATGATAATATCATAATGCCTGTTACAGAAGTCCATTTCCCTCCCAAAAGAAAACAAGGACGGCCAAGAAAGATGACAACAGATTTAAGACTTCTAAGAAATACAGTTACACAAGGCTTCACAGGAAAGGATTCTCTTGGACTGAGGACTTCTCAGCCCATGCAAAGGAATCAGAAAAGTTTGGTATGCCACCAAAGTTTCCAAAACGAAACAGAATCACCAGATTTGAAATTAGTAGCATCTGACAGTACAGCAGATAGTCTTTCTGGAGGTACATTGATGTCAAGGAATGAATTGACAGAGCGGCATTCTACAGATCAGAGGCAAGGTACATCAGATAGGAGTCCCACAGGTTCAGCACTTTCTCATTGCAGGCAAGGCCAACGGAAAGGTTCAGGAAAAAGATTAAATTTGAAAGGTAAAACTAAATCACCAGACTTTGAAGATGTAACAGCTCAAAGAGTCCTAGAACAGATTTTAGAAGTAGAATTGGATCCTCACAATGGGAAGCTGAAAGAAGACAAAGGCTCAGAACAGATGTTAACAAAGGATTTGAAGAAGAGGTCCTGTGCCAGTCATGATAAACTTTCAAAAACAATGGATAGGTTTCTAATTGGAAGTCCAAAGATTTCTACAAAATTTCAAGGTCCAAGTTCAAAGAGCAAAAGTGTGTCCCTGAAAAATAAGGTAATTTCACATGCACGACATTTGATGACAGATGCTGGTGATACAACAAATTAGATGGGTTTGTAACTTTGAAAAAATATCTTATATATGAAATACTCATTTTTTGTACACAGATACATGGAAATGAATTGAAGTCTGAAAAGAAGCAATTGCAAAAGAATGAATATAATCTCAGGGGGGTTCCAATAAAATATTTCAACAAGAAAAAAATATCCAGAATTGAAGAGGTAATAACTTTTAGTATGCTTTATAAATTTACCTGATCACCATATTATTTGTGTTCGTAGGATGTATTAGAGTTGTTTGAATATGTGAATCCTCTGTGCAAAATTCTCCACAACTACTCATCTGGCAGTCCTCAATCTATCCTTTAGGCATTCCTGGTCTTGCATGTCCTAGATATGTTACTGAATTAGGTGTATTTGGCTATCTTGCCATTTTCAAGTAAGGATATACCCTGGGAGCTTCATCTTTCATGTTGAAGATTCTGTATATTAATTCTTTGAAGAATTTTTTTGATGGTAAATATTTCTATTCTGTAGATACTATGTGATTGATACATGTTCCATAAGATCATTATAATAGTCATCACTGCTTCCTTTATATGCTAACATATATTTTTTTGTATCCAAATTTGATTAATTTAGTTTTAATCAACATCTTCATTTATTTCACTTCTATATTCAATAGGAATACATCCCTTGTGATTTTCTGGCTGTCCCGGTACCAAAGACATCTTGAGGATGTGTAAATGTGTCTGCAATGTCCATGTACTGTCCCTTGTCCCTTAGATCTGTTTATGTGAGTTTTGTTCCACTACAACATGCAGAATCAGATACTCAACGTTTTGTAGTGAAACATCAAATATTCAATCCTCTCTTGATATAAGGTCAGCTCTCATGCTAAGCTTGCAAAGTAGGATCATGAAATGACTTGAAGGTTCCTTTTATTGTGGATAATCACTCAGTTGAAATAATGTGATTTGCTAGTAATCACGTAGGGGATTTACGCTATTCATTCAATGGATATCAACTCTTGCACTTCTAAAGATTTAGCTTCACAATGTGCAATGAAAATATATCTTTTCATCTTCCAACTTTTCAACTCCTAACTTAAACTTAATCTTAACTTCTACTTCTACTAACTATGAATGGAAGGAAGCATGGATGACTTGGGTTCTACTAGATGCAGTTTTATCAGCGACTTCCACCCACCTAGTGCAAGCTTCTAAGGAATACTCAAATGATTTTCATATCAATATTTTCTCTTCAATCCCATCAATGGATGCAAACTAAAGATTGGATATCAGTTGAAGTTAAGTATTTTCCTCGGCTCACCATATAAGGCACACTTACAATCAGCAAGAGGCTAGTGACCCGGATTTGTCAAGTCAATCAAGTAAACATCCACAACTACTTTGATCCAACTAACTACTTCAACATGAAAAGAAATATACTGCAAGTGAAAGATAGAGGAAACCATGCAACACTTCAAAGCAATATCAAGTAATTCACCATGAAGAACCAACAATGAATTCTCAATTACTTTGATAGCCTCATAGCAACAATTTGATCAAGTCTCTCCATTAGCTAACCTACTATAATCTTGTATTCTAATGAATTACAAATGAGAAGGCCTTGGCCTTTTATAGATGTTCAAATACAACGAAGGGCCAAGATCAATTCAAGATCAAGGGCCAAGAGTTAACAATACAAACCCTGATTAGGGTTGCCAAATTTACAACCAATTACATAAGGACACCAATTCATGGGCCAATAGGAAAATTACGATGATTTTTGCAACCAATGAGAAAATAGGACACTTGGCATAATTTAATTGCTTGTGCTTGAATCTGGAATTTTTTGATTGGGTAGGACAAATTTGGTGCCACGTCATCATCCTTATCTTATAAATCTATTTAACCATATGCTTTGAATGTTGTCTTGTGGAATATGTTTGTTAAAACTGCAAATATTTCTTGCTCGATTATTGGAAAGTAACTTTGATGAAGAAAACATCTCTTGATGCTCAACCATTCTAACTTTGATTAACTCTTTTGAAACTATCAACTCCTGTGGATGAATGCGATGGCATTTTCCCGAATGACTCACTTTTCTAATCTTCTCCAACCTTTGAAAATTTTCCTCATGGTCTGACTTGGATTGGCAACTCAAACTTGTAAGCTTGATGTAATCTTGGTTGCATTGGTGTTCTTGAATTTGATTGCACTTGATTGTTCTCGAGGATGCCTTCATGCAATCGGATTTGCCTCATGAACTTGATCTTGTATCTCGATTTGATCTTGGTCTTTGAATTTGTCTTGAGGATCTGACTTGAATTTTCCTTCTCACTCTAAATTCTTGAGTATGAGATTGAAGTTGTTGATCACCACCTTGCTTTTATCCTCGTTCCAATTCATTCTGCAAAAAAATCAATGGGGAAGGGGCATTATGTTTGAAAAAATTGGTGAGCAAATGAAAGAAGAATTGGAATTTACATGAAGTAAAGTTTCTTTCAGATTTCATTTTCTTTTAATTGCAATCATGAAAGTTTCCCAATCTGAGATCCAACTCCCTTTCTTTACAAAATTCCCTAAGCTTTGATCTAATTGTAATTCTGATATGAATTTTGTTAAACTGAACTTTGAATGGGTTTTGGACCGAAATGATACACCCATATCCTACCTCATTAGTCCCCTTTCTCATCTTAGATCATGGGAATTCGCTACCCTCTAGGACTAAATTGCTACTTGAAGAGGAAATTTGCTGGCGAAAAATGCCATTTGTTGTCCCAGAACCAGGGAGGGAAACTTTCATGTATTGGTGTCAAAATGACATAAACCCATCCCTCTTATATAGGCAATTCAATCCATGAAAAGGCACGAAGTCCAATGAGGGCCGACTTGGGGTGTGTTTTAACAAAAGGATGTTTGAATTAAATGCCTTTTGAGCACCACTAGGTGGACTTGTGTTTGGAGCTAGAAATTTTGAAGTCTAAGAATGTATGTTTTGGTAGGAAAGGCCCATGGACGGGATTCCTTCGGGAAGAGGAATTTCGTGCTGACTTCATGCTTGAATTCGTTTTGCTCATCCTCCACTTTGCCCATGTTCAAAGGTTGGGGGGTATTTTGTCAATGCTTATGCTGGGCGAGATTTCCCATAATTAAGAAAATTGTTGGTCGGGATTCCTCTTAGAAAAGGAATTCCGACCAAATTATGTTGTGTTCGACATCTTTGTTCGTAACCAGAACTTAGTCTCTTTCATTTCTAATCCTCCAACCATCAATTTAGAAAACATTCTCGTCCGCTTAGGCATGTAACTCCTATCAAGTTTGGTGTCTACACTGATTGGATTCTTCCCAACTGAGGAATAGGATTCCTCTGAGAAGAGGAATTCCGACTAGATCAATATGCACGAGCTCATCTTTGTTCCAAATTGGAGTTAACTTTAGTTATCCATCCCATCAATCGAACTTCTCAATCTTGACGCTCAATTCCCCTTGAGCTCCAAAGTCTATGGTGGGCAGATTTTCATGTCATTGGGGAATTATAAGGTGGGATTCCTCAAGAGAGGATTTACGAATGGCTTGTGATAGCTCTGTTTTTATTCTCCTCAAGACTCCCTTCATACTAGCCCGGATTTATTTCGATCCCTATATTCGTTTGACTTGACAAAACTCCACCAGCCTGCAACTTCATTCATCAATCTTGTTGCTCGATTCATTCCTTGCCAGTTATCAATTACTTCGTACATGAAAGTTTGGGCGGAGTTTCATAGTGTAGAGGAAAAGATAGGTCGGGATCCCTCAAGTTTGAGGAATTCCAACCAAGTTAGATGAACTGCATGATGCTATTTATTTCTCAAAAATTGATCTTAGATCAGGTTACCATCAGATTAGATTACGTGAACAGGATGTTCCTAAGACAACATTTCCTTGTCACTACAGTGATTATGAATTTTGAGGCACGCCTTTCAGTTTGACTAATGCTTCAGTCACATTCCAATCCTGTATGAACCATATTTTCAATAAGCAATTAAGGAAATACCTACTTGTTTTCTTTGATGACATTTTTATTGTCAATAGAACTTGTGAAGATCATCTGAAACACCTTGATGAAATACTTGGAATTATGGAATCTCGGTCTCTCTAAGAAAAATCTTCTAGATGTGAATTTGGGATGACAAAGATTTTGTGTTTGGGGCATATCATCAGTGCTAAGGGTGTATAGGTTCATCAAGAAAAAATAGAAGCAATTGAGATTGGCTGCCACCATGAAACCTTACAGAGTTGAGAGGATTTCTTGGATTGTGCAGCTACTAGAGGATATTTGTCAGGGGCTTCTCATAACTTGGGGCTCCATTAACAGATCTCACTAAAAAGGGGGTTTTTAGATGGACACCAGGAGCACAATAGGTATTTGTCAAATTAAAAGAGGTTATGAGTTCTTGTCTTGTACTTGCACTTCTAGATTTCAACCAGCCATTTGTTTTAGAATGTGATGCATTAGGTGATGGAATAGGTGCAGTACTAATGCAAAACAGACACCCCTTTGCGTACGAGAGCAGGAAAGTCAGGGATGGTGAGAGATTGTATTGCATTTATGATAAAGAAATGCTAGCAATAATGCACGCTCTAGCTAAATTGAGGCAATATTTAGTTGGAGGGAAGTTTGTAGTTCAAATTGACCATAATAGTTTGAAATATTTCCTAGAGCAGAAAGACCTAAATGATTGTCAGCAGAAATGGGTCAGCAAGTTCCAAGTGTATGATTTCGATATTAAATATGTAAAAGGTAAAAAGAATATAGTGGTTGATGCATTATCCAGGAAACCAGCAGTAAATTCATTATCTATAGTAACAGCTGATTGGAAATCACTGTTACTGTTATTGGTTGGGAACTCCAAGAATTCTTTTGCATGTGAATTACTTGATGGTCATATACATGATGATAGGTATAGAGTAGTAGATGGCATTATCTACTACAAAGATAGAATCTATTTAATGCTAGGCTCGATGCTTAAGGAGAAAATTACGAGGTTAATTCGTGACATCCCTTTAGCCGGGCACTCAGAATATTTTAAAACTTATCGACAGGTCAGGGAAAGATTCACTTGGAAGGGCCTGAACAACGATGTTTTGTGTTTTGTCATCGAATGCACTGCTTGTCAACGGAATACGTCTGAGCACACTTTTCCAGCAAGATTGTTGCAGCCATTGCCTGTCCTTGAATAAAAATGGGAAGATTTTTTGATGGATTTCATCACTAGCTTGCCTAAAACTCTGGGAAAAGATTGTATCTTTGTTGTG
The DNA here is from genome assembly GCA_018584345.1 of Thuja plicata. Taxonomy (NCBI): domain Eukaryota; kingdom Viridiplantae; phylum Streptophyta; class Pinopsida; order Cupressales; family Cupressaceae; genus Thuja; species Thuja plicata. The sequence continues at coordinate 822,535 of MU223851.1, forward strand.
GTTGATAGATTAACAAAATTTGTACATTTTTATGCCATCACCACAGAGTATAAAGCACCACAGATTGAAACTATTTTTCTAGGAGGTGTGTCGTCTTCATGGATTGCCAAAGAATATAATCAGTGACAGAGATAGCAGGTTTATCAGTATTTTCTGGGAAGAGTTATTCAGGTTGGCAGGAACAGAATTAAACCCCAGCACCAGTTACCAACCTCAGACGGACGGTGAAACATAGATAGTTAATAGGTGGATTGAGGGGTATTGTAACTATGTAGTAGGACAACAGAAAGCATGGATAAAATGGCTTCATTTGGGTGAATATTACTACAACACCACATATCACATGTCCATACAAATGACACCCTTCCAAGCATTGTATGGATATGATGCCACTTCTTTTATGGATTTAGCCCTAGGGGACAGCAAAACACGAAGACCCAAAGAATGAATACAGGAATGTTAGGAAATCTTGAGGGCACTTAAGGAAAATTTAAAACCTGCACAGGATTGGCAGAAGCTCTATGCTGACAAAAAATCAGTGGAACGGAATTTTGAAGCTGGGGAATTAGTATACCTCCATCTGCAGCCGTACCGACAATCCTCACTCAAGAAGGGTGGAGTGGAAAAGTTGAAGCCCCATTTTATGGGCCTTGCAAAGTTACTTGGAGAGTGGGCGAAGTAGCATATGAATTGGCACTACTAGAAGGACATAGGATATACAATGTATTTCACATGTCATTCCTCAAAAAGGCCTTGGGACATAAAATTACCGCCCCTAGTGAACTACCTCCACTTGATGAAGAAGGAAACTTAGAACTGGCTCTAGAAGAAGTGATTGATACCCGTGAGTGAAAATTGAGAAAAAGGACTATCAGAAAATATCTTATTTGTTGGAAGAACTTACCTGCAGAAGATGCCACGTGGTAAAACGAACAGGTTCTTCAACATCCAAATTTGAAGTTGCTTGTGGGCAAGCCACTTGGGGCAAGGGAGAATATAATGTCCCCTAAATGACTTGAAAGTAATTAAGGTTTCTAATAAATAATATTTAATTATTTAATATTAGTTCTCAAATTACAAACTAATATTAAATAATTAATTATAAGCTTTTCTTATAATCATAATAATCAATTAGTCATTTCAGTTGGGGAAGAAGTTATGCATGGGAAAGTTTCTTCTATTAATAAGCATCCTCATGAATTGAGAGATCATCACGAAATATAATAGTAGTGTCTGTGGGAATAACCTTGGATTGAGAGCCAAGAGAATACATTTTCGCCACTGCAAGATCTGGCCTACATATAGTTTGAAGACTTATACAAACTTAAAGTTGTGTGTGCAAGATTTAAACAAAATCCAAACTGCCAAGCGATAGAATTGAGCAACTATTGAAGCAGTGGAAGGTATAGAGGTATGTGGAGGCATCATGTACAAATTCTGAAGTCACCTTGAAATAGTTGAAACAATAGAGATAGTAATAGAGGTATTATTGTATCCATTTCTGGTTGTCGTGTAGCAAGTGTAGTGTTGTTGTATCCATTTCTTGGTTGCCGCACAGTAATTATGGGCTGTCGTATCCACTTCAGATTGCCAGATAGTGACTCAGAGGTTGTCGTATCCACCAGTCCTAAGTTGTTACTGGTCGATATCGAGTAGAGAAGTATTATAGACCGTCGGGTGGACTTCAATGACTGGCACCAGGAAGTAAGATGTTCTATCAACGATTCTTGTTCCGAATGAGAGAAGGCACAATACGATTGGAAATTAGTGGATAGAAGACTAATTATGTAGAGGCATTCAGACGGTTGTGATCAAGTGTTATCTATAGCTCATTGAGAAACCAGTAATTATCTCTAGTCAAACTGTACAGGTGCCTACGTTAGAACTCATTTTGTTATTCTCTTTGCAATAGATGTGTAAACAGAAGGTAAGGAACATATTAAAGGAGTAATGGTCTGTCATACTATGCAAAATTTTGTAAACATTCTGTGTAAGAAAATAATATTTTGCACAGTTTTAGATATAAGTTTCATGTTATTCCTTCTGTTGGAAATCTTGAAAAACAATAGAATAAACTATTAGACAATTTGCTCTTGGAAGTAAATCAGGATCGTTATATCACCGTTGTAGTAACGCCATTGCAGCGCAGTCTATAGTCACACATAAGTTGTCACCGATCGGGAGTCCCACAACCACTAATCGTTGGAAAACTATTGCATCAAGGACAATCCAAATACTCAGTTTGCATATTGATTTGTATCCTTGCCTTTAAACACAGATACTAATCATTGGAAGACTGATCAATTGATACATTGGCATTTCTGATTGTAACTTGTTCTTATAATAATCTGATCTCTAATTCATGGCTCAAAATTTTGTGTATTTTCTGTGTTTTTGTTCATTTCAGTACTTGGGACATTTCAGTGGTGTATCCTTTTGAACTGTTGTCCACGATTGATAGAGTTTTGGAGCTTTTTCTGAGTGTTGGTATGCTTTTTCAGAATAACAGAAAATCAAATTTGTGTTCATAACTCAGTGGTTGACAAAGATATTGTTTCATTGCACTTCTCATTGTTGCGCACTCTCTTTTGAGTACTCATACATGGATTTGGTGGAGAACTGATTATTGGGGTTTTCGACACTTGCATGTGCCCTTTCTTGTCAAGTTTAAGTGAGTTTGCTGCATGTTTTATGGTCTGATTTATTTATCAAAGAATTTGATTTCAATTGCTTATCTCTTTTGATAATGATTGGGGCTAACAAATGCTAATTGAGTTTAAAGGATATTTCCTTACAATGCTTTAACGTTTCCTATGTTTATGTTAGGATATTAGAGAGCGTTGGCCTGGCCCTCTCTTCATCTTATTATTTGAAATTTAGTCCTTGTCATTTCTATGCAATGAACTTAGTGGCAAAGGCACTACCCCGCTTCATCTAGTTGCTCTTCTATTTTCTGTGTTATTGTACTGATATAGTGGCAATGGTTCAAACCCCCACTCGATCTATTTGTTATTGAGAGCATTGCATATGTTAGGTTATTATCATGCATGTTATTTGAAGCTAACAATCAGCAGGTTGCTTTTCATTATTTTTAAATATTGCATCATATATTTTCAAAAAAATAGGGATGGTTACTACTCACAAATACAATTGTTGATAATGGCTCTAGTGTGAACATACTTTCAGAATACACTTGGAGAAGTCTTGGTAAGCCAGCCATTTGGCCCCCAACTTTTCAACTAGTGGGTGTAGATCAACAAGTTATTAAGGCACTTGAAGCTTTAATGGGACACATAATAATTATTGGAAGCCAAGCATTTTTGTTGACTTTTGTGGCCATTTAATTAAGGAAAAAAGTGTAATATGCATTATTTACTAGGTTGGGTTTGTCTGGTAGCAACCAAATGTAATGTCCCCTTCCTAAGCACTTCAATTTGGTGGACTATTAGCCTGTTCAGGGGATTCTCATAGGCTAATGAGTTGGGTTAGAGAACTCATGATCATAGTTTGGTCTAGCTATAGCAGGTGTTTCCTTGAGCTCAAGAGTTTGAGATGCGTGCAATGCCCTTTTCTAGTGTGGATTTGGATGGTTTTCCCACACTTACAGACACCGACTAAGCTAGTTGTCGCTATTGCTATTTTTTAGTATGGTCGATAGATGCAGTTAATGATGATATCTCAATATTTGATATATTTAGTGCTTTTGAATTAAATAATGATAAGTTATTAAATTATCATTATTTTAATATATTTAATAAAGGACAATATGGACACCCATATTAAAGAAAAAATGCTAAAATTTAATGAATGAGGTTTTTTCAGGTTGGACACCACTTTGGGAGACAAGTGATTTAAAAATTAAACTAAAAAGGTAAAGGCAAAAAGTGGCCTAGCTTTTCCGGAAAGATATAAAATTGATTTTGAGGACCTCATTTCTCATTCTTGGTGTTTGATATTATGGAAATCCTTCTCGCTGGTTGAACTTGTTCATCCCGAGTCTTTGTGAAGACAAACACCCTTGCAAGGAGCATCCTCCACATTGACGAGGGATCCAATCTGGAGGATTTTTTGGTGGTTTCATAAAGGAATCATAGATGCTTATTTGTGGAGTTTCATATTCAGTTTTGACAGAGATTATTGCATATCAGACTTGAGGAGGTTGATTTTGGGAGATTTGCAGAGATTTTGTTTGCTATTTATATCTTCCTTGGCTGATTGTACCATCCTTGCCGTTGGTTGTACCATTTTTGGGTGTGGCATTGAGTTTTTGGTGCTTCTAGATTGGCTTTGACACTGATTGTTTGGCTTGGGAGTGGGCCTTAGGGTTCCTACATCATTGTCTTTTAGTCTTATCAGAAAAGGAAACTCTTCCTGGGTTTGACATTCATTTTTAGGAGCTCAATAGAGCTGGTTGCAAGTAAAATAATTTATCAAAGTCAATCAGATTTTCTGGGTGTGTTTGAAATGCCTTTTGATATAAATTCGTGAATTGGTTCTTTTTTTCACAATATATTGTGCCTTCAGTTCTGAAATCAAATTTGAGTTATACCATTTTGTGGGGTTTCCTAAATACTGTAGTCTTCTAAGTTATTTCATTGCTGCAAGTATTATTATTTTCAAACACATATTTTGCATATCTCTCTTCTTCTATAAACATATCCAATTAGAAAACAAAACAAAAAATGCAAGGGTGCATATTATAGTGGTATCAAAGCATTGTATTATGTCATCTTGAAGGGCTCGACATGAAAGAGCAGTGAAATGTCAAGATTGGATCAGCAACCTGTCATACATTCACTATAACACTTTCAAGAATGGATCTAATACAAATTTGGTTGCAAAAGAAGAGAGGGCATAAGAAGGACAAAGAAAAGGTAACATGGGTGACAGAGATCCTAGATTGTCATATCCCCTTAAATGTCTCTAATTGAGACTGTTGTCACTATTTTTTTTTTTTTTAATAAAATTGTGACAACTATATTAAAATTTAATATTTTTGATTAAATTTAACATGGTTCTTTTTTGAACTCTAAGTTTTTCCTAAACAAGTAAATAAATTCGTTTATTTATTTAAGTTTTAGTCGTTTTGTTTTTATTTGTTTTGTTTTGTTTTTAGTCTTTGATATTATATTTATAATCTATTATTAAATCCCAAGTTTTCCTCAAGGAGTTCCAATATCAAATGTACTTTATATTTTAAAATATAATGCAAATAATATTAAAACTTACATCTTATCCTTAAGTTGGGCTTTTAAGGTTGACTACATGTTCGTTACATGTATTGCGAATATCAAAACTTATTAAAAAATCCAATCCCCTTTAAAAGAGCGGAGGTTTTTCATTTAATCACATATGTTATTACATATAACAAAGTGATACATTGAAATTAAAAAGCCCCAACATATATGATGGCATTTAAAACTCCCACGCTACTCCAAATAAGCGGACCTTTTTTTTTGAAGTGTAAGTCTTTTCCAGAACATCCGATGCATTGAGATAAAGTCTTGAATGCAAAATCCCGAGCTTTCTGCATTGAGACTCCAAGTGTTAGCAAACTGCTGAGCCACGCCATGAATGGATGAAGTGATTCAATCAGTTTTTGTTTTTGTTTTTATTTGGCACTCTTTCAAATCCCATATAAGCTTGCGATTCATCCATTTTTGACAGACTTACGGTATTTGAAACCAAGTATGGGTAGCGTTTTTAGTAGTCTATGATTCTTTTCTGAAAATCACAGTCGTTTTTACATATGCTGGCCGTTTTTTGCAAAGACGAGGCTTTTCAGTGGATTAAATACAATCCTTTATGCTTTTCCATGGCCGTTTTTACCTTTCCATGGGTCGTTTTTGTTTGTTGTGGAGTCATTTTGCAAAAAACGTGATGATATCTGCCATTTTTTTAGTCCGTTTTGCTATAAAGTGGGTTGTTTTTGCATAAAACGTGCTTATTTCTCTGTTTTTATAAGTCGTTTTCTCCATAAAGTAGGTCGTTTTTGCTCTTTGATGGATTATGTATACAATTTTCTGATCATTTCAGCTCTATTTAGGGTTTTTCAAATGATGTTTTTGCCAAAAACGTGCTGAAACTTCCAGATTCTTGTAGTATAATTTCAGAAAATAGTGGCTGGTTTTTTTTTGTGATTCTCTTTTTGATGTCTTTGTTATTGGTGTTTTGCTTGGAGAATTCCTGCCAAAGGATTAATGAATGTCCTCATTTTTAAGAGGATTTATTTAAAACTTTCCAGAATTACTTAGAATGACATGCTGTCATGTCCCCTCTTTAGCTCTGTCTAGTAGAGACATGAGAGTTAGCCTATTATGGGGTCTCGTAGGCTCACAATGGTGGTTAGAGACTCACTCAGGTTATTCAGTGTTCGGATTTGGTATCTTGGGTAGTAGCAGATCAGTTGGGGGCCATTCCTTGATTTTAGGAGGCAGTTCCTACTTTTTAGGAGGGAGATTCCTACTTTTTAGGAGGTGTCAGCTTCCAGATTTGAGGTTCTACAAGATCTTCCTTTGGTTTCAGTTTCAGGAGATTTGGGTGTGTTTCCTAGTTTCTAGGAGCATCCTTAGATTTTAGCGATGAGACTGCCAGTTATCCCAGGTTGTCCTACATCAGTCATAGGCAGGTGACATATTTAGCTTCAGCATTTTGGGGTGTCTCGAGTATTCCTTGGCTATTTGGGATATATTTTAATATATTTAAATATTTCCTAAGTTTGCGCTTAAATAAATTAAAATAAAGCTATTTATATAGCTAATTGGAGTAATAAGGGGTTTTTGGCTTCATCTGGTAGGCATGCCTATGTGTTATAGCTCGTTGGAAAGGTCTTGAATTAATATAACTTATTTTCATCATCCGGAGACCTTCTGGCACATTGAGTTATGTTATTTGAGAAAATGGGTGTTTTTCCTATACATAAAAGCTTTTTAATTAAAAAGATGCCATTTTATAATAAAGGGAAAGGCATATTCTCCCTTTAGGGTTCGATTGGCTTTGAGAGGGAGATAAAAGGAGATGTTGGCTCATTCTTTGATTATCTTTTACATCTTCA
>MU223851.1:835648-857753 GCA_018584345.1 Thuja plicata
TTCCTTTATTGATGTATGCTGGTTACTTCATCTCCAACACAAGGCAACTCAACCAGGTTCTTTATGTTGTTTGGTATTTCATTTTATGCATATATGATCATTTGTAATAGGCTGCAATTGATACTCAAAAATTATAAAATTACATAAGTATGATGCCAAGAGTCTTGGCCAATTTGTAATCAGCTTTGCATTGAACAAATGTAGGCAATCAAGGCATAATAACTAGTTTCTCAAATTCATGTTACAATTGTGCAATCAAATATCATATTGTAATCAGCTTATGAGTATACATGCCAATTATTTAACAAAATGTCAACTGGCTGTACGTGATCATTTTTGTTCATGAAATTCATGTACTTGCATTTGAAAGGCCAAATTGAAGTTGCATTTGGATCTAACTCATTGTTTAGACATCTTAGCATTGATTATAAACAATTAGGATTGCATCTCACATCAATTGGTGCCTATATATCAACTGAGAAAGTTCAGATCAGCAAGTTTAAGGTTGCATGCAAAGTGTTTGACAATATTCCTTGGGTGCAAAACCTCAATTTTTACATCTATATCAGCAAGGGATATTTGACATGCTCAGTCCAAATATGCAAAAAAAAAAAAAAGCATAATAGAAGCCACTATTTCCTACAATGTGAAATACAAACAGAAATGTGTACAACATTTGATGTATCATGCAATGCTGTGTGGAAGATTGTTCAAATACCTTCAAAAGTTGTGTCTTCATTCATCAAAAATAGTGTTGAAAGCAAAACTTTCTATCGATTTGCAGCAATATTTTGACATAACATGCGTGCATATACCTTGAGAAAATCAGAATTCCCATGTGCATTATAAGGTACTATAGTTGTGATCATAAGCATATTTTGTTGCAGACATATTTGTACTTTCAGCAGTCTGAAATTCTCTTTTACTTCCATGAGATAAGGTAAAAAAGAAGAAAAGCTTGCAGACATTTGCCCTACACTAAGCGATGATCATGCCCATTATGAGAGAAATTATGAGGATGAAGTTGTAACATGTTCAAAAGATGTATCTTCATGCGTAGTTGCTCCCAAAAATGATGATTGTAAAAATCTCATCATATGCTATGCTTTCTTCTTCTGTTTCATCTTCTCTAAGTGGCATATGCGAATGCAATTTATTCTCATATGCCGTTGGGATTAAAAACCCCGTTCTTGATGATCCTTCCCAAATTGCATGAAAAGACGCAAGGTGCTATCCCATATGAAATGCAATGAAAAGCCCGACTTTTCATATTCTCGTGATGAAACGACAAGTGTGGAACTTCCAATATGCAAAGGTAGTAAAAAAAACCCACTCTTTGACTTTTCCTCAATGTGCAATATAAACAAAAAAACCCACCTACATGCCTTTTCATGGTTTTTTATGAGATGCAAGTGTCTCCAAAAATCCCACCTCGCATATTGAACATTTGCTTATGCATATGAATGCGTCCATGTATTCATTTTATCAAATTCTGAACTTGTTGTTTGCACACGTTCAGTACCTCCAAATACTAAGCTCTTCCCAATATGCATTATGGATTGAAAAACCCACCTTTTTCATAATGTCCAATATGCAAAACCGTCAAAAAGCCCACCTTTTTGTGTCCTTTTATGAGATGTATGTTCTTCCCCTCAAACAAATGAAGATTCGTATTGCAAGAAGCAAATTACTTCCCATATGGTTGCAAAGAAAAAGGAAATCTTCCTCAAACATGTGATTAAGTTTCGAAGTCTTGATTACGAATTGCAAGGCTGCAAAAGCATATGAAGCATGAACAACCATATGATGGAGTCATACAAAGAAAGGGATGAAAGATGCAATGATGATTGGCATAGAATGCTTTCAAGACTGAAATAGAGAGACACAAAGGTGCTTTTCTCAGTGATCACCATTATGATGTAGAGCAATATGCAGATTCACGTTCCAGTTCAAGATGCTTTCTCCAACCAGAACACATCAATCATCGGGCATCTTGTAGCAGCATAAAGATCAACAAAGGATGATGCAAATAGATGTAGTGTCTTGTCAGACACTTAGTTTTGTAATTTGTAATTGACAGATTACATGCAATGTAAGAAAAATATGTAATTGCATGTGATAGTATCATGTGCAAAGTAGACTCATGTAATCATGTTGCAAGTGCATTAGGTCCTGCAGCATTGAATAAGTCAAAGTTAGTTGTTGATAAGCATTGAATAGGTCAACGTAAGTTAGTTAGGGATAAGGATTGAATAAATCAAAGTGGTTGAGGGTTTCCCCTTTCTTCTCCACTTTCCTCTCTCCTCTTTTCCTATATAAAGGAGGGAGCTCATTGTAAATATTCATCTTTTGTTGTGTGCAAGAAAACTATAGGCAATTCTATTGTATTCTGAAAAATTTGAGTTTCATTGTGCAAAGTTGAGCATTTGAATAAAGGAACAAGAATTGGCAAACTTTGTGCTGTTGGTTTTGAAAATTAACGAGTGTGTTCTTATGTCGCATTGGTTAATCCTTTCTCAAATCCATAGTTATCTTGCATGTATCATTGGAGTGCTTTAATTCAAGTTGTCTAAAGACTTTGAGCTTCAGGGAATTAGGATTACTATAGAAAATAGTGGCTGCAATACTCCAAGGACTGAAGACTTTGGGCTTCAGTATTGGAAATTAGATAAATAGAGTACTTATTTGGAGTGAGGACAAGAGACTTTGAGCTCTTGTATCATTTCATCTTTAGATAAATTCACTGTTGTCTCGGTCGATTGTTCTTAAGTCAATCACCGAGCCACCGGTATTACTGTTGCAAGGTGAACTGTATGTGTTACAGTTCAATTCTACTTGAAGCTACCTGCGGTAAGAAGGGAACCTCCCCTATTGCTGAGAGGAGAGAGTAATCTCACACACTGCTGCCTAAAATACACATTTTGCAAGTTGTAGTCTTAGTGACTTGCAAAATATTTAGCCAACAGAGACTATTAATTATTTTTTATTAGTTATATCTTATTAAACTAGTAACAAATGATTGATATATTTAAATAAAGTATGAATAAAATATTAGTTTATATTTTATAAACTAATTCAGTTTGAGGTAGTTCAAGGAAGTTATGTGCAGACGAGAATTTCTTCCCTTATAGCGACAGGGTCGAGATGATGGAGGATATGATTTGGAATAATTCTAAGTATCTAATATTTACGGGTTCAGGATGACAACCTGAGCAGTGTCCATGTTCGACAGTGAGACATCTATCTTAGATGGTACGTGGTAATTGAAGAATTGAGATCAGAGCACTTCGTTGGTGAAAGATCCAGCCTATGCAGACACAAAGCAAGTCAGGAGGCACGGATATATTGACTCGTTAGACCTTTCTATAAGATTCAAACGGAGCCAAGAATAAGACAAATCATGGGTAACGTGTTGAGATCACACACGGCTGGAAGAGAGAAGCGGCAAAATATTTCGAGACACTCCATACATAGAGGAAGGGAGAATCAATCACGTAGACATTCCAGGGAAGTACGTGTTGGCATTATTGAATTCCATGTCACAAACTTTCCTTAGCAGACACCGGTCACATGGCACAGGTGAAGGCGGGTCTCCTGAGTGAGTTTCATGGTGAAGCAGAGTGATACACTTCTGTCGACGGGTCTGTTGACTTGTGAATATGCATCGTGACAATTGGATATCGACATATTTCAGGTGCTCTATTCAATTTTAATACTGTCGTTGGTAAATCAGTAATTTTTCTAGAAATCATTGATAAATATAAGCAAAGAACTTTTAAGTAGGATCATCTATGAAGCATCACGTATTCCATGGGTAAACTATCGGTCCGACTAACACTGCATGTCAGTTAGTAATAGGGAAGGATCTGTGCTGATTACTTCTGTTTAGTTTGTGAAAAAAGAAAAAAATCATGATTGTATAACAACAGTTAGAAGTATACCTTTTGTTTTGTCTTTCAACACGTTCATAGAAGTAAACAACCGTGCCAAAAGATATTCTTAAACAACGTAAAACTACAAACTGCTAAATGTGCCCATTCAGTAAATTAGTACGTTTGATGAGTTTTCAAGTAAGACTAGCCACAAAATTTTGCAGTGGTATCAGAGTTGTACATCTTGCCAACTTGTGGGAAATTTAATGAATTAAACCATTAGTCCCAGGAATGAACAACTGAGTATGCTACAAGAATCTTATAATTTTCAGAATACTCGAGTCAGACAAAACAAAAATTGACACAAACAAAGGGAACAAACTAGCACATCAACACAGGTTGACATTGAGGACAGTCATACTGAATCAGACGAAGAGGTAATGTTTGAACAGAATAATAATATGGGGGAACTAGACAATAATATGGATCTTATAACAACATTAATTAGAAGCCAACAAGATATGTAGGATAATGTTAATTGTATGACTGATTTAATGACCTAGTTTATGGCTCACAATGTAAACCAAAATCAGAATAATGCAGGGGGAAATGGTGGTCGAGAAGAACATTCTGTGAACAACCATCCTGAGGGATCTACAACGACAAGGCCCTTCATGCCAACTTTCACTCCAAGGAACCCACAACTAGAAACGGAACCGACTATTAGAGAATTACAGGAAGAAATACATCAAGACTGGTTATTATCAGGGGATGATTTTAGGTCATCAATGACATTTAGAGAACACTTGGACATCAGAATGAAGCATAGGACTAAAGGACAACAAGGGTACAACAACGAGTTGAAAAGGAAAGTCAGTAAGATGTCTATTCCATATTTTGATGTGTTAGGGAAAACAATGCTAGGACTTGGGTGCAAAAACTTGACACATAGCTCCAACTAAATCCCATGATGGAAGACGAAGCAATTAAATATGCAGCCTTACATTTGGATGGTGTAGCACATGAATGGTGGCACCATGGGAAAATAACTTTGGGACACAATTAGATACACACATATGCTGAATTTACTGATAGAATCATAGATAGATTTGATTCTAAGGATCCTGAACTTCATCTGAAGGATTTAGCCCAGTTTAAACAATCTGGGATTGTGGAACAATACATTTCGGAATTTGAAAGATTAGCAGTTTTAGTAACTGAGATTTCAGAAAGGCACAAAATTGTTATTTTCATAGATGGGTTATCTGATGCACTCAAAGGATGGGTCAAATATTTAAACCCTCAAACATTGCAGACAACTATCAAAAGGGCAAGAGAATTGGAACCTTTGGTAAAAGGTAAACCATTTAATAAAGGACCACCACATAAACTGAAAAAAGACAAACAACCCTTTAACAGAGATAATTTTCCTAAAAATAGGTTAGAAAAAGAAGAGAGGGAAGAACTCAGGAGGAAAAAATTGTGTTTCAGCTGTAAGGAATCATGGCAGCCAGGACATAGATGTTTGGGAAAGGTAATATTCACTATATTGAGGTCATATCAGATAGTGAGGACGAAGAGAATATAGAACCTAATAGGGATCATGCACCAAACAACACGGAGTCCGCCACGGATAACAAACATGAAGGAGGAATAATAGCATCTATGACAGGGATTCCACATTATAATATTTTCAGAGTTCGAGGGGTGTTACATGGGCAGCGAGTTATTGTTATGTTAGATAGTGGATCTACTCACAATTTTATAGATGTTGCTTTGGTTAAAAAACGTGGTCTACAAACAGAAAAAACATGAGGGATTTGATGTTAGGGTAGCTGGTGGAACGCATTTAATGAGTTTGCACAAAGCTCCTAAATTAAGCATTTCTCTTGGCAATTATACAGTGGCTGATGATTTTTATGTGATTGATTCGGCTGATACTAATATTGTTTTGGGAATACAGTGGATGGAAACACTTGATGAGTACACACAGAGTTTCAAACAGTTGGAATTTTCTTTCAAGATAGATGATAAAAAAGTAGTTCTCCGAGGTATGTCCAACGGTGGTCCCAGGATCGTCAGTGCTAAAAGAATGGAAGCTATTTTCAGACATGGTGATGTTGCTTGGACAACACAGTGCCTTATATCTGTTATTAAATTTTCACTCTAATTGCAATTTAGGGTTTAAAACAAATGCATCATGCATAAGATACATTTTGCAAAACCTCAATTATCATTTTTCAGATTTGTTACTTTTACATTGATCATATTTCTAGTTTTCAAATACATTCAATAAAGGATTCATATCTTTTATTCAAAAGGAATAATTTGAAATTGTAAACCATTGAATAAATGTTTCTCTCACACAAGACTGTGAGAGTGATCTCTAGTTTCCTATGAAAATAAGAAGTAGATCATAATGTAAATGTAATGAACATGGGATGGAAGGGAACCAGCCATTGCCTGGGGGTTTATGGCTGGTGTAGGTCCGCCTTTGCTGATGTATTTCTGCCTTTCCTGGTGTAGGTCTATCCTTCTTGATGCCTCCTGATCCTGTCGATTTTAAAAGACAAGGGTTAGATCCATGGGATCTAAGCAATAATTGATTCACTCCTAAAACATGCTTACACACACTATGATTCTTATTTGAACAAGAATCTAGACATCAACATTAGAGGGAAATCAAATGAATCTCCAAATCATAAAGACATTCTTTATTGCTAACTGTTTGTTCCATGTGCAAGTCTAAATATTTCTAACTTTGGTATGTGGATGGAAATGGGCTCCCATGAGGGTTTGAGCGCAACATTCGAAAATTACATGGATTCTGGTGCAGAGACATCATGTTACTGAAAAGGAATCAGATATGCGTTGAGTTCATTGAGATTGTTGTAACTTAACAGTGTTGTACTTACCCTCATGCTGCAACAATCTCAATGAAACCCAGTTTCTTGTAAGGTTTCATTGACATGATTGCAGTATGAGAGAAAATACTCTTTTTCTGTTCAGAGTTATTGAAAGTAAAAGCTACTGGGCTTATGGAGCAGAATGAACAAGAGCTGGCAATGACAAAAGTTAAATGTGGTAGCAGCAAAGAAACAGAGAACAACAACCTTTTCATACAAAGGGAGGTATTCCGAGCAAATTGCATATTGTAAAATTTTTCAGAGCTGCATGATTGAAAGAATTAAAAGAGTTGCAGTTTTTAAAGGAAGACTCATGACTTCATTAGGAGCAGAAGTTGAATTGTCAAAAGCAATGAAGAAGACAAATTCTTGAACAACCCTTATTGATAAATATCAGCAAGAATAGCACTTTTAGAAATTCAACGTATAAGCAAGGTCCAAACACAAGTGAGTACAATTTCAAACATGGTATGTTTGTTGTAACGAAATGCAGAAAAAGCAGAGGGACAATATTCAAGGAATGCATCTCAGATATTGTTGTTGCTAGTATTTTATTTTAAACAAGCCCAGAAGTTCTACATTCGTAAAGCCACAGGAAGAGGAAATTTTCTACATTCAGGATGCAAGAGTGGATACCAGCAGCAGTCGTGGCCATGAACATATGACAAAAAGAATAGTCGTGACCTGCTGGTTAAAAGAGTTACAGTTTCTCACTAGGGTTTTAGATTTTAAAGGGTTGCAGATTTTGGTGCAAAAGGACCCACGACTTTGCAGAAGCAGACATGTTAAACAACCGTGACCTACTTGTTAACAGAAATGCACGTTTTTCTTAAATGTTTTCAGAAGTTTGAAAGAGATCAGAAATTCGTCCATGGCTAGCGTTTTATATTTTCAAAAGGTTTTTCAAGTTTCATGTTCAAGACAGAATCAAACAAGTTTCTTTCAAAAGCTAGCAATAACAAAATTTCTTCACAAGCGGCCATAATTCCATACGCAGCAGAGGCGACAAAGAGCATTTTTCTAAAAAAAAGGAAAAGGAAAAAGCTTATTCAAAGACACAGCAGAGCTAAACTTATTCAAAAGGGAAGACATTACGTGAAGGAAGTGAAGTGTTTCCTACTCGCGATTTTAAGTGGTTTTTCTTGCAGTTGAAACCCAGAAATTCCTCCATGGCGGCCACGTTTAGGAAAGAATCGTTTGAAGTGGAAGTGATCAAGCCAAAACTACAGGTTAACCTCCTTCAATGGCGGCTGAAGCAACTTTTTTTCTATTCACTTGGCATCATGCTAGGGTTTCAAAACCCCTTTCAACAGCTCCCGTTTTTTCCCCAAGGCTTCGAATGCAAATGACAAGCAAATAGCTTCTTTTTGCTTTTAGGGTGAATTTTTGAGTGACATTGTATTGTTTTTAAAGATGTTTTGAAATCCAATGGCATGGATTTATATCGGTTTTAAATGAAAGTTATAAGTCATAATAAAATTAAACTCATAAACCATAATGTTTATATAACATTAAGTAATATAATAATATATTACTTAAGTAATATATTATTATATTACCTAATGTTTATTAAATGAGTTAATTTTATTTTAAATTTGCAATATTGTTATTAATAATAATTAATTGATGTCTATTATAAATCAATTAATTATTATTAAAATGCAAATTTGAATTTAAGTCTCTAAATTCAATTTTCGAATTTGATGAGATAGGGAGATGGAATGTCAAGTTGGGACTCTTGTAATGGGGTAGAGGTGGCAGTTATTCAGGCTTTTAGAGACTGTTGTTGATTTGGACTCTTTTGTGAGTCATTTGAGTCTTTTTAGGGACTGTTATGGCTAGACTAGAGTGGTCATTAGTTGTACTTGGACAGATAAGTCTTTTAGACTTTTTTGACTACTTAGGTGGAGAGTTTTTGTCCTTTTTTGGATGTTTTTTGTGGATATCCGACCCCTGCATTTTGAAACGCAGTTTCCTTGTTTTCAGGGGTTGTTGAAGGGATTCTTCCTTATATATTCCTGATCTTTACCTCTTAGGGGGGAGTTCTAGTTTTGGAAAAAGTAAGTGCTGTTGTGATCAGGATTGATGTCCTTTGCATATCTTCTGCAATCTACTTTTTATGTGAGCTATTTTGTCTTTTGCCTTTGAGCATAATACAAAGATTTTCAGATCAATCTTGGAGTTTTATTGCTGTGTACTTGTGATTGATGTTATTTTTGTGTTTCATTTCTTTAGAAACCTTTAACTAATGTCTCATTTCAGTACCTTCAAAAGCTAGTGGAAGTTATTCATAGGTCATGATTTGTACATCTGATTGATAGGTATTGAATGTGATCATTTTTCCTTTCATACTATCCAGTATAGAGTCTTCTCATAAAATACTTATATGTGTAATATTTTCCACCAAGGTTGTGTCCTCATTATTTCTTGTTAGAATGTTCATTGTGTTGTGAGATAGAGTTGTTCCTCATTATTAAATTGGTGCATCACCTTATTTTCTGCATTATTTAAGTTATGCAATTATAATTTTCCTCCTATCCCTTTTCCATCCAAGTTGAAGTCATTTTCAAAAATAGGTGAAGTGTCAAGTATACCATCTTATAGGAGCCGGCCTAGAGCCCGGAGGTTCAACCATCCCTTATAGTTTACCCACGAATTCATGGTTGTTCGCATGTTTCTGCAAAATTGCTAGGTTTGAAGGCCTGGTAATTGGGTGCAAAATTTTGGAGATAACAATGTCTACCAAGGTAACGGGTTTCGAACCCAAGCAATATCATGATGATTTGTTAGAAGTTATAGATTCTCACAGTTTGGATTTTAGTGATATACCTCCAGGAATACCACCGGACAGGGGATTTGAGCATACTATTGAATTAGAAGAAGGGGCTAAACTAGTCATTACAACACTGTACCAACATCCTAAGAAATTCAGGGACAAAATAGAAAAGGTTATCAAAGAATTATTGGATATGGGACACATCAGACCCTATTCTAGTCCCTTTGCTTCTTCCATAGTGTTGGTTAAAAAGGACGTAACTCTACGGATGTGTATCGATTATCGAGCTCTCAACAAAAAAACAATAAAAAATAAGTATCCGATTCCCCGAATTGATGAATTGTTAGATGAACTACATGGTGCTGTTTATTTTTCTAAAATTGATCTAAGATCAGGATACTATCAGATTAAGTTGAGGGAGCAGTATGTTTACAAAATTGCATTTTGCTGACATTATGGCCATTATGAATTTTTGGTTATTCCTTTTGGACTAACGAATGCTCCTGTCACATTCCAATCCTATATGAATCATAATTTTAATAAATAAGGAAATTTTTGTTGGTTTTCTTTGATGATATAATGATTTATAGTAAAACTTGCGCAAACCACTTGAAACATATTGATGAAATTCTGGGCATCATGGAATTGCACTCTCTTTATGCAAAAGCTTCTAAATGTGAATTTGGTATGACAAAAATCTTGTGTTTGGGGCATATTATCAGCGCTCTGGGTGTGCAGGTTCATCAGGAAAAGATAAGAGCCATTTTGGATTGGCCTCCACGAAATCTTTCTGATTTAAGGGTTTTTTTTGGGTTATGCAGTTATTACATGAGGTTCTTCAGGGGGTTTTCAGAGCTTGGAGCACCATTGACAGATCTCACCAAAAAGGGTGTATTCAGATGGACTGAGGAGGCACAACAGGTATTTGAAAAACTTAAGAAGGTAATGAGTTCGTGCCTAGTACCACTTCTAGATTTTAATCAACCCTTTGTGTTGGAATGTGATGCCTCTGGTGAGGGGATAGGAGCGGTCTTAATGCAAAACAAACATCCCATAGCTTTTGAGAGTAGGAAACTCGGTAGCAATGAAAAACTGTACTCAATATACGAAAATGAAATGTTTGCAATCATGCATGCATTGGCTAAATTCAGACAATATTTAGTTGGAAATAAATTTGTTGTTCGAACCGATCATAGCAGTTTGAAATATTTCCTTAGTCATAAAGATTTGAATGATAGACAACAGAAATGGATCAGCAAGATCCAAGCTTATGATTTTGAAATTGGATATGTCAAAGGTAAAAATAATATTGTTGCTGATGCATTATCTAGAAGCCCATAAATAAATGCCTTATCAGGGGTAACCGCTGACTGGAAATCTCTTTTATTAGTGGAATATTCTAAAAATTCTTTTGCTTGTGAAGCATTGGATGGGAATATTCAGGATGAACGATACAAGGTTGTGAATGATATTATTTACTACAAAGATGGAATATTTTTGGTGCCTGGTTCTAAGGTTAAATTGAAAATTATGCAGGCAATTCATGACTTGTCGTTGTCAGGACATCCAGGTTATTTCAAAACTTACAGGCAAATTCGGGAGAGATTTACATGGAAAGGTCTCAAGGATGATGTTTTGCGCTATGTTAAGGAATGCATCACATGTCAGCAAAATAAAACAGAGCATTCCTACCCCAATGGGTTATTACAACCTTTGCCCATTCCGGATCAGAAGTGGGAAAGTATATCCATGGATTTTATTATTGGACTGCCTTGGACTCAAGGAAATGATTGTATCTTTGTGGTGATTGATAGATTAACGAAATTTGCCCATTTCTTTGCTATTTCTACAGATTGTAAGGCTTCTCAGCTCGTCGAACTGTTCTTCAAAGATGTATTTCGTTTACATGGGTCACCAAAGAATATAATCAGTGATCGAGATAGTAGGTTTCTGAGTATCTTTTGGAAAGAGTTGTTCAGACTAACAGGTACAAAGTTAAATCACAATACCAGTTACCATCCACAAACAGACGGACAGACAAAAATAGTGAACAACTGGATTAAAGGGTACCTCCGCAACTATGTTGTTGGGCATCAGAAAGCTTGGGTTAGGTGGCTTCATTTGGGAGAATATTGCTACAACACAACATATGATATTCTATCGGTATGCCTCCCTTCAAGGCGTTGTATGGGTATGACGCTTTATCCTTTGTTGATCTTGCCGTTGATAGCAGTGACGTTCCCAAATCAGGGATTGGCTTCAGGAATGTCAGGATATTTTGAAAACACTTAAGGAAAGTTTGCAATGCGCTCAAAACCAACAAAAGGTTTATAAAGATAAGAAACGTGTGGAGCGTAGTTTCGCGAGTGGAGACCTGGTGTACCTCAAATTACAGCCTTATCGACAGTCCTCTCTTAAGCGTAGCGGGGCTGAAAAATTGAAGCCTAGATTTTATGGACCCTTTCAGATTATCCGGAAAGTTGGTGATGTAGCCTATGAGTTGGCCTTACCCGCTGGTAGCCGAATACACAATGTAATCTATGTCTCTTGTCTCAAGGAAGTTTTGGGTCAGTAAGTCACCGTGTTAGACGGTCTACCTCCTTTGTATGACGACGGAAAATTAGAACTAATTCCAGAAAGGGTTTTGGATGCCCGGGAACGACAATTGCGTAGCCGAGCCATCAAAGGGTATTTGATCCAATGGAAAGATTTACTTGTCGATGATGCTACTTGGGAGAGTGAGAAGGTACTCCAACGCCCCAATTTATGGTTGCTTGTGGGCAAGCAACTTGGGGAAGGGAAGATTGTCATATCCCCTTACATGTCTCTAATTGAGACTATTAATTATTTTTTATTAGTTACATCTTATTAAACTAATAAAAAATAATTGATATATTTAAATAAAGTATGAATAAAATATTAGTTTATATTTTATAAACTAATTCAGTTTGAGGTAGTTCAAGGAAGTTATGTGCGGACGGGAATTTCTTCCCTTATAGCGGCAGGGTCGAGAGGATGGAGGATATGATTTGGAATAATTCTAAGTATCTAATATTTACGGGTTCAGGATGACAACTTGAGTAGTGTCCATGTTCGGCAGTGAGACATTTGTCTCAGATGGTACGTGGTAATTGAAGAATTGAGATCAGAGCACTTCGCTGGTGAAAGATCTAGCCTATGCAGACACAAAGCAAGTTAGGAGGCACGGATATATTGACTCGTTAGACGTTTCTATAAGATTCAAACAGAGTCGAGGATAAGACAAATCGTGGGTAACGTGTTGAGATCACACACGGCTGGAAGAGAGAAGCAGCATAATCATTCGAGACACTCCATACGCAGAGGAAGGGAGAATAAATCATGCACACATTCCAGGGAAGTACGCGTCGGCATTATCGAATTTCAAGGCACAGACTTTCCTTAGCATACACCGGTCACGTGGCACAAGTGAAGGTGGGTCTCCTGAGTGAGTTTCAGCAGTGAAGCTGAGTGATACACTTTTCCGTTAATGTGTGTGTTGACTTGTGAATACGCATCGCGACAATTGGATATCAACATATTTTAGGCACTCTATTCAATTTTAATACTGCTGTTAGTAAATCAGCAATTCTTCTAGAAATCATTGATAACTATAAGCAAAGAACTTTTAAGTAGGATCATCTATGAAGCATCACCTATTCCGTGGGTAAACTATCTGTTGGAATGCCATTGCATGTCAGTCAGTAATAGGAAAGGATCTGTGTGGATTACTTCTGTTTAGTTTGTGAAAAAAGAAAAAAATCATGATTGTATAACAACAATTAGAAGTAATCCTTCTGTTCAGTCTTTCAACACGTTCATAGAAGTAAACAACCATGCCAAAAGATATTCTTAAATAACGTAAAACTACAAACTGCCAAATGTGCCCATTCAGTAAATTAGTACGTTTGATGAGTTTTCAAGTAAGACTAGCCATGGAATTTTACATAGACAAGAACATTTTTTGAACTTGATGCATGCTCTTGGTAGAGGGCAATAGGTTGCAGAGAAAAGAGCACAAGAAACAAATCAACGCTTGAACTTGTTGACAAGATTATGGCTCGACAATTGTGTTGGGTGGATATTTTGCAACTGACTGTTTTGTGATCAATTGCAAAATAGTGGTTCCAGCCATAGTGTATGAGACACAGTCTCTCCTACTTCTAAGGGAAGGCTCTTCCTTGTTGCTACTTGAATCAACAAAACACTACTACTTTTATTTACACTAAGCTAAACCAAGGCGTTACATTGATCCTATTATCTTATTTCAGAATAGATGTTACCTTTATGACGCGATCTTTAATTGTTGGTGCAATTTAATTACAAAGTACTAGTTGGAGCAATAATCCTGATAAACAGAAGACTAGACGTAAGAATAACCTTCAGCGTACCAACAACTTTCAGTAACCTAGGAGTTCACGAAAGCTCAAAGTCTTTCCATGACTCCTTATGAGATTTCAAGAACAAGAATGAAACAAACGTGCAACTCAAAATCTCCAACATATATTTCACCTTGCATGCACAAACGCAAAAAACGAAGCAACACAATGTCTGCAAGCTATTTCCTTGTTCAAGTGTTCTATTCTAATCTCAGATGTGATAAGCAACTCAAAATCTGCAAATCAAGCTTGAAAACCTAACTACAACCCTAAACACAAGTAACAGCTCAAAGTCTGCAAGATTGAATTTAAATCTCTTGAACAATAGTACCAAACTCACAAACAATTTCCAGAAAATGTCGTCACATGACAACTTGAATCAACACAAAGTCTTAAAGGAATGTGCCTTTTTAATTGAATGCAATTTGATTTACATCTAAGCTCAAAGTCTTAGACTGCTCAACAAATTGGCAGAGTTTTATTGCATTGTCCAAAAGATAGTAGATTACAAAAAGCACCCTCCTATATATATAGGTGAGGGGCTGAGAGCAAAATGTGGGAGAAGTCCAACTAACTAAGACTTATTCCACAACTAACTAATTGAAGTTGACTTATTCAACATTGCAAGTCCTATTGTATTTTGACTTTCTATATGATTACATGTAATTATAACTTTGCAAGTGATACGATCACCTGCAATTACATCTTTTCATTTTACGTGTAATTTGTCAAAATGAAATTACAAGTGCTTAATTGAAACTAATATAAGTGTCCAAAGACAACTCTATGAATAACTTCCTCTATCTAGTCTTCATGCTGCTACAAAATGGTACATGCCTTGAATCTTCAAGTTCAATGAAGGCACCTAGTGCGAGAATGTCATCTTGCATCCTTGATGATTCTCGTGCCTTTGGCTAATGAACTGCAAACCCATTCTCATGGTTGGGGCAGTATCTGTTCTTCAGGAGGGAAGTTCTTTGCAACTGAAATAGGAAACCCAGGATGTAAGGAGATCTTTATGAACCACATGTCATCTTTGTCTTGAAAGCATTCTATGATGATAAATTTATATTGTCCACTTTCCTAAGGTAACCACTGTTATGGAAATATAACTGCATTTTTTCAAAACAATGCTATGATGTTGTAGTCACTATTTTTCCATTTTTCTAACCCTTTGCCTTGATTTATCATGGGGGAAGAACATGTGTGTGAACAAGACTGATAAGGGCAGGTGGAATAAGATGCAAAAATGGGGTTACAAGTGAGTTTTGAGTTTTGAGGACTGCATTACAAGTGTTGAAGGTCATAAGCTTTTACTGGCAATTGGGGAAAACAAAAATGCATTTCATATGTGCAATGGGATTATACAAGTTTTCACTTGAAGTCGGGTCCCAGAGACACTATTTCAAGTGATTTGAAGTGCATTTGAGCTTGAATTCGAGTTTTGAAAGTCTCAATGCAAGTTTGGGAAAAGCATTATATTTTACAAGGCTCAAACCGTGTTTTGTGAATCCGATTTCAAGTAACACTTGTAATCTCATCATTGCAACAAAAATTTGTAACAGGCTCCTTAAACCCGATATTAAGACTTGGATATGTTATTAAGCAACATGATGCACAACTGGATCTTATGGTCTCAACTGCAAGTAGGACACTTGCAATATACTTTTATTAAAGTGGCAACTTGGATTATAACTTCTAAGACTCGATGATGCATTGGTCATTTTATAACCTCAAAATTGGACCTTGAAAATGCAGTTTGCAAGTAATCATACTTTTGTTTTTGTTCAATTCTAAGATTTGTGATATGTCTCATATAACCTGTAATGCAAGTAGCCTACCACGAGAAGAATATGATCATAACAAAAGAAATCTTTTTCTGCTATGCCACACATGAGACCATCTCTACCTTAATCCAAAATCAACTTGAAGTTTTGATGAAGAAATTCATAAAACACAAGTTCTTTTAAAATGAAAGCTATCGTGTCCCCTTTCTAGAGTGGACATCAGAGACGGAGGAGTTGGCCTATCATTGGAGTCTCGTATGCTAGCAGAGATGGATAGGGACTCATTCAGTGCATACAGTGACCGGAACTTGGCTTTACAGACAATTTGGAGCCAGTTTGGAGCAGTTCCTAGATTTTAGGGGATATCCCTAAATTTTAGGAGGTCGTGACAGTTGCCAGTCGTGTGGTTATTCATGACCCTTCACTTGGTTTCAGTTTTAGGATGACTGGATGTGTTCCCTAGTTTCTAGGAGCATCCCTAGATTTTAGGGAAGGGAGTGTCACTTCACCCATCTCGTCCGGTATCAGTCACAAACAGGTGACATGGTCAGTTTCATGTTTAGTTGGTTGATTTGGGCTATCAGAGGCAAAAGGGGAAATATTTTAATATATTTAAATATTTCCTAAAATAACAATTAAATAATTTTTAATAAGGCTATTTTAATAGCCATTTTGGAGTAATAAGGGAATAATTGCTTCATTTGGTCAAGGATGCCTTCATGTGATAGCTCGTTTGAAAGGTCTCGAATTATTATAAAACATTTTCACTATCCGGAGACTTTTTGGTGCCTTGAGTTATAACATTTTTAATAAAGTATTGTTTTCCTATAGCATGGACACCTTTAATTGGGAAAATATTATTTTATTATAAAGTGCTAAGTGTATTTCTCCTTGAGGGTTCGAATTTCCCTTGAGAGAAGTTATAAAGAGATGAAAGCTCATTTGCTCATTACCTTTTTACATTTTCGAAACTCTTGAATTGTGAAATTGCTTTGGAGGGTGATTTGTGGCTTGGGACGAAATCCTCAAGTCTGGACTGTTGGGACGCAAACCTGAGCAAGTCTCTGGTGATTGGATTGGTATTTCATTCCATTTGGATTAACAGAGGAAGTGATCGATTTGGTATTGGCATTGCAATTGTGGGAGAGAGTTACTTTCAGCTTGGCGGCCAGCTTATTGCCTGCAGGCTTTTCATTCTAGCAGCTCACGTGGGGTTTAGAGAAAGCCCTTTTCTCATTATTGGGCGGCTTAGCATTCATTGACGCTTTGGTGGGTTATTTACAACATCTTCTTCAGATTTGGGGCACACATCAAGCATTCCTATGTAGCTGGCATTTATTCTTGTGATGGACAATATTGTATGTTTGTTTTGATCTTTTCTTGAAGCTAATATATCAGATTGCTGAATGATTCAGGTATGTACTATTTCAGAATTCAGTAATAATAAGAATTGCAGTAGGATTTACATTTCTTAAATGCTATTTATTTTCCATTTGTTGTGCAATTGTTTTATTTTTGAAAAACTCCAAAAACTAGAAAAACACAAGTAAAACACAAAGAAATCAGAATTCAGCCAAGACCATTCAAAGATACCAAACGTTAGTCAAAGACTCAAATTCTGAAACATACAGTAAATTCCAAGGTCACTGGGATTGGGGATCTTTCAATGGTATCAGAGCCTTTTTTTTGCCAGCTTGTGGGAATTTGTAAAAAATTGAGTGAGTGATCAGCACTCTATTGAAATTGAATGGATAGGTACAAGGAAACTTATAGCAGTAGACATAAGAAACCATCAGATAGTATGTCTGAATTTAAAAGGCAAACTAATGCCTTGGGTAGACAGTTGGATCTTAGTTGGGATATTCAAAACTGGCTTAGTGAACAGTTGTCAGATCCGGCTACCATTGACAGGGTGGCTAGATACATGGTTTCACTCTTGTGCAAATCCTTTTCTCGCAGGACACAGGATACGAGACAGGTCGACACGGTGAGGGAGGTCAGGGGAGACTTGCAGGATGCTTTCACAGCTGCACGTGGGCCTAGCACATCAGTTCCTGAGACCAGTGCCCCTCCAGTTGAGTTACCTCACACTTTTATTGTAGGGTCATTACCTATCTCAGTGGACGAGCACATGACAGTTACATCGGCTGGCAGATGCATGGAGACTCAACATTCAGTTGATGGTCCGGTGATACAGCAAGAGTTGACGCCTACAGTTGATGTTCGTACTATACCGGATTGTATCATAGAGACAACTAGTGACTCCAGTTTAGTTTGTCGGGAGGATAGTTCTATGGTTGATGTTGAGGGAGTTGCTGATAGTGGGATTGTTGTAGTGTTGGAGGCTATGATGGTGGACTCTGGATCGCCAGAGGAGGAGGATACCATTTTTGAGGACTGCCTTGAGGAGATGGAGTCAGATAGTATAGATCTGGATAGCGGCAGTCCTGAGATGGGGTTAGTGCAGGAGATGCCAGTATTCTCTTGTGTTGAGGATTTGAGCATGGAGTTTGCATGTGGTGATACCAGTGTTGAGTTTGAGATAGTAGACACGGACTCATGCCAGCATAACTCAGATTCATTTGTTAGTAGGGAGTCAGATGAAGTTCAGTTCGGGTCACCAAAGGAGGTAGAGCCCTTGTTAGCATCTTGGTTTGCTATCAATACTTCCTATGTGACCCATGAGGATGACTCCATCAATGGGTTGTCATGTCTGCATCAGACCCTAAGAGAGGACTCCAAGTTGCTGGAGAGTACAGATCGGTCTCAGGATCTGGATTATTCAGAGGTTACAGAGGACGAGGCACCTGAGAGTGTTGAGGAGGTAGATTCTATAGTAGCTTCCTCAGGTATAGAGGAGTTTGATGGAGATGCGTCAGCTGCTAGTACTTTGTTTGAGGATGTGAGTTCAATTGTTAGTTCTTAGAACTTAGATGACAACACACTGGGGAATAGTATTTCTGAGAGGTGTATGTTGGGTACCACTTCTATTCACAATACAGACAGTGTGCTAGGGGTGATGCATAGGAGGCCTATTATTCAGAGTCATCATGTGTCTAGTCAGTTGAGAGTTAGCGAGTATGATATTGTTACCGCATTCGAGCATTTTGATGTTGCTTGGCAGCTGTTAGTTGTTCATGGATGGGGTGCTCCTATGGATGATGAGCATGGTAGTTGTTACCTGTCCCTGATAGAGATTCATGCCTTATAGGAGGCTGTCATAATTTTGAGACAGGATTATTTTCAGTTGGTAGCCGACTGAGAGCACCTAGTAGAGTGGGGAAGTACAGCGTATGAGGCACTCTTGGATAGAGAGGATGAGGTGAGTGAGCTTACTCGGGAGCTCACGACGACTTCTAAGGTTTTAGGGAGCACTCAGTTGGCTCTCCAGGAGTCATAGGTTCAGTTAGCAGAGGTGACTATGGAATTGGTGTAGCTTCAGTCTACACCAGCACCAAATCCAGTGCAGTTACATATTGTGGTGTCTGGTGATTTGATGATGTCCACAATTGGGGTTGTTGGATGTGATGGAGTTAGGGATACATCCACCCTTGATTCTAGTGTTGGAGGTACAGGTTCACTCCCATCGGATACATCTACAATTGAGTTAGGCACTTCAATAGAGGGTTGTAGTGTGCCTGACATTGGGGTGGATATTCTGGTTGGGATGGATACTCTAGTTGGTAGCATGGCTTCAGGTGATATAGTACAAAACGTTGTGGGTAGTGTAGTGGACCCGTCAGTGATCAGTGTTTCAGTTCATGACACTACTCCTTTGATTGCTAAGCAAGGAGACATGGTATCACCTGAGTTGGTTGTTAGTGATCACATAGCTGGTGATGATAGGCAGTTGGCTACGTCATAGTTATACGATGACCAGTTATGGATCCGAGGGGAGCAGATAGATGCTACCACCTATAAATTCTACTGCACAGAGTCATTCCTGGATCACCTTCTTGAGAGTTCAGAATTTTGGGAGGGATCTTACCGAGCTTGTGAGAGTGTTCTCATCCGGGGTACTAGTGCGATTCGGCGTTTGGTGAGAGAGATTGTAGGTACCTTGACTACGATGCTCCCTCACAAAGATTTCGATGTTGGGTTTGCTGAGAGGGTCACCCAGGATCCTGTCCAACCATTTGTGCAGAGTTCGAGATTGGAACCATCTTTGGGTTCGCGACTGGTGGATGATGAGCCTCTAACAGAGAGCGGAGCAGTTTATCGCCGTTACACAATGAGGAGTGCTCATTATTTGTCCTTTCACCCACATGTTGATGAGTTGATGGCACATAGACGTGGATTAACTCCTAGTCCTTATCATCCGTTATGGGATGGGTTCTCGCCATCAGCGGTTGATGGGAGTTTTGGCTGCAAGTTCGTAGCCGATGACTTGCAGAGTTATGGTGACTGCAGAGATTGTATAGTGTGTGGGTATCCAGGTTCTGGTACAACTTTGTCTAGGGGTGTTCATCATTGTTGTGCAGATGGTCTACACACTCAACACAATTCAGTTGGGTGTGCAGGGGAGTTTAGGGTGTATGTGATCTGAGTCACCCATACATCTTGGTTTTTGATGGTCCTGAGATCTATTTCTCTTGGGATCCGAGCAGAGACAGATTTAGTACGGGAGTGTGGGTGAGTGGTTGTTATGGATCTTTTTACAGAGTCATCCCGTTTGTTTTTCGGGGGATGCTACAGGAGCCTGCACTTTGTGCGAGGGGCATGGCTTACACTTTTCCGTGGGATCCAGGTGGATAGTAATTTTTCTTGTTTCGGTGATTGCTTGAGGACAAACAATCTCCAGGAAGGGAGGATTGTCATGTCCCCTTTCTAGAGTGGACATTAGAGACGAAGGAGTTGGCCTATCATTGGAGTCTTGTATGCTAGTAGAGATGGATAGGGACTCATTCAGTGCATACAGTGACTGGGACTTGGCTTTAAAGGAAATTTGGAGCCAGTGTGGAGCAGTTCCTAGATTTTAGGGGATATCCCTAAATTTTAGGTCGTGACAGTTGCCAGTCATGTGGTTATTCATGACCCTTCAATTAGTTTCAGTTTCAGGATGACTGGATGTGTTCCCTAGTTTCACTATCTGGAGACCTTTTGGTGCCTTGAGTTATAACATTTTTAATAAAGTATTGTTTTCCTATAGCATGGACACCTTTAATTGGGAAAATATTATTTTATTATAAAGTGCTAAGTGTATTTCTCCTTTAGGGTTCAAATTTCCCTTGAGAGAAGTTACAAAGAGATGAAAGCTCATTTGCTCATTACCTTTTTACATTTTCGAAACTCTTGAATTGTGAAATTGCTCTGCAAGGCAATTTGTGGCTTGGAATGAAATCCTCAAGTCTGGACTGTTGGGACGCAAACCTCAGCAAGTCTTTGGTGATTGGATTGGTATTTCATTGCATTTGGATTGACAGAGGAAGTGATCAATTTGGTATTGGCATTGCAATTGTGGGAGAGAGTTACTTTCAGCTTGGCGGCCAGCTTATTGCCTGCAGGCATTTCATTCTAGCAGCTAACGTGGGGTTTAGAGAAAGCCCTTTTCTCATTATTGGGCGGTTTAGCATTCATTGACGCTTTGGTGGGTTATTGTTACCGATTTTCGGTACCAAGGTCCTTGGCGGAATTCTACCTGCGAAGGTTTTTTTCCGAAAAGGCTTGCGGGATTTCGAAAATCATCTTCTTCATTGGCGGAATTCTACCTTCGAAAGAGATTTTCCGCAAAGGCAAAAAGAAAAGTTTTTTACATGTTGCGGGTTTCGCACCTCTTAGGTGATTTTCCGAAAAGAGGAATTTTACCTTGTGCGGGTTTCGCACCTCTCAAGAGATTTTCCGCAAAGGCAGAAAAGAAGTGGCGGGATTCTACCTAAGAGGGTAATTTTCCGAAAAAGTGAGAAAAGGGGAAGAAGCGCTATGTGGTGGACCCCACACGGGGTTTCCAAGCACTTTTTCAATTTTCTGGGGGAGAGAGAAATATTTAAATATTGACTCAGGGATTAAAATAAAGTATTTGCGGAGAATTGAAAATGAGATTTTTCGCAAGCGGAGTTCACACCCAAAGGGAGATTTTCCGCAAGGCATAGAAACGCACCCTGTTTCTGTTTTTCCGCAAGTCCACGGAAAATGGAAAAGTAAGTGGAAAAATGAAAGGTGGCTTTCTTTGTTTAGGCCTGTGTTTTGCCGCGCAAAGGAGGTCAAGATCCCTTTTAAAAGTTATGTCTTAGTCTAATCACCCTGTCGCGTCGATATTTCTGAAGTGTCTTTAAGTTGCGCGAGTGCGCGACGAGCTGCCAATCATAGTCATCGCGCAATCGCGATTTACCCTTGTCAAGTTTTTTGAATTGCGCGACTGAGCGGGTTC
>MU223851.1:866721-881765 GCA_018584345.1 Thuja plicata
TGTTTTTTTTTCACTTTTTTTACTCTGCTGCCACGGCAGAGTCCTGGGCTCGGGACTCTCCGAGTCCAGCGAGTCCAAGGACTCTGCGAGTCCGGATGGACTCTCCTGGACTCAGCAGAGTCCGAGTCCAGAGTCACCTACGCTCGGCAGGCCTGACTCGGCTCGGGACTCTGCGAGTCCAGCCCTGACTCTGCGAGTCCTGTAACACTGATGCAAATGCTCAAAAAATTGGCACCAGCATATCAAGACATAAAAACAGGTTTTAATATGTAGTTTGCATATGTTTTTATGGCTTTAAAACTTATGCAAACTTATCAAAAACTGCCGTCCTAGAGTCTTTAAGAGAAAACACAGCTTTTAGTGGAGAAAAAACAGGTATTTGGAGATGCATTACATATGAAAAACACATGCAATTGCATATAAAATCGCCACCATGCTTTAAAGTCAATAATGACGGGCTTTTTGGGACCAAACGCATGTGTATTTAGTCTAAAATCGCCACCATTAAGTCTTTTGATGCAAAAAGGCTTAATAACGGGTTTTTAGAAGTTAAAAGCATATGCATTTCATCCAAAATTCGCCACCCAAACTCTTTTGCTTAAAAGCAAGTATAATGACGGGCTTTTCTAAGTAAAAAACACATGCATTTTGACTCAAAATCATCACTATGCCTTTAAGTTATTAAAAACGGGCTTCTCACATGCAAATGCATCTTAAAACCCCACTTACACATGTTAAGTTATATGCTTTTGCATATGTTTTTAACTTAACATATGTATTTGCATTTAAAAAGCCCACCTTTTTGCATTTGGGACTTAGAATATAAAGATAGTGGATTTTTAAAAGTGACTTGCATATGTGATGACATGCACTGTTGAATAAAAACCCCACCTAATTGCATTTAAAACATAATCTTTATATGTAACTTATAATATTAATAATATTATATGTTGGACTTAAAAAGTCCACCATTACATATTAAACCATTAAAAACTATAAGTAAAACTTCTCAGAATGATGTGAAATTTTAAAGTGGGGTTCTAAACCCACTTGTCATATAAATGATGTTTTTACTTCGTGCAATTACCAACAAAAAGCCCACTTTTGAGAGAT
The DNA here is from genome assembly GCA_018584345.1 of Thuja plicata. Taxonomy (NCBI): domain Eukaryota; kingdom Viridiplantae; phylum Streptophyta; class Pinopsida; order Cupressales; family Cupressaceae; genus Thuja; species Thuja plicata. The sequence goes on from MU223851.1 coordinate 867,835, forward strand.
TTTAACTAAGATGTGCAATTAGGCAAAAAAACCCCACCTGCAGTGTGCTTAAAACCTTAATAACTTGAGCTAAACAACTCTGTTTGAGGCCTAAGATAACTCAAAATGAGCGGAATTTCAGGGGCTATAAACCTAAGGCAAAAACAAGACCAAAAACCCAACAAACAATCAAGTAAAACCAAACAAAGACTCGCCTTGAAGAGTTTAACCCACAAAATTTTCCCTAGGGTTGCCCCAATTTTGCGAATAGAAAATTGAAGACAACATGCTTTACTTGCAATGGTAACTTCAAAACTTGAAAATCACTTAAATCAAAAGCAACTCAAGTTCAAAACATAACAAGAAAACTAGATACTCAATCAAAATCGGATTTTTAGAGATGTAATGCAACTACAAGTAACTTGAACTTGCAATGCAACCTCTAAACTGGAAATTGAAGAAAAAGCTAACTTTTAGGCTACAAAACTTGACGAAATGGAGACCAAGGACTTTTGTCACGTCGACAAATGCCTAGGGGATGAAAATAATTGTCAATGAGAAAGCTTAGTTCATGGTGGAATTTGGAAATGAAAATCAGAAAACAAGAAACATAGCTTCTAGACCTCTTATGCCTATGTTTCCTCCTAGGGCTCAACAACGGGTTGATAATGAGCCCCAAGTAACAAATTTGCAAGATCAATTTATGCAAGATTGGACAAATGAAGGACCAGAGCTCCAAGTTTCTATATCATTGAGGCACTATATATTGATGTCAAAATGAAATATAGACCCCATGTTGGAGATTGAGCACAATGCTATGATTTGCAAAAAAAAATTGGGAAGCTAACTCTTCCTTACTTCGATGGTTCATGGAAGACTTTAGCTATAGCTTGGGTCTAGAAAGTAGACACTTATTTCGCGCTTAATCCTATGCCAAAAGAAGAAATTAAATATGCAACGATACATCTGGATGGCAGTGTACATGAATGGTGGCGCCATGGGTTGATTACCATTGGTCATGATCAAATTACCTCTAATGTTAAGTTTACAAAGAGGTTGATTGAGAAGTTTGATAAGAAAGATCTAGAGTTGCATTTTAAGGAGTTGGCATAGCTGAAGCGGTGGGGTTTTGTAGACACATGCATTACTGATTTCTAGATACTTGCAATAATAGTTACTAATATTGGTACTTTTTATTAGTGGCTTGTTAGATCCCTTGAGAGATTGGATTAAAGCCCTCGATCCACCTACCTTGTAGGAAGCCATAAAAAATGCTAGACACAGAGGCTTCTACTTATAGAAGCTTAAGCCTAGGTTCTATGGTCCACTCAGAGTTTCTAGGAGGGCCAAAGAGGTTGCCTATGAGCTTGAGCTACCAGCTAGGATTAGAATACATAATGCGTTTCATGTAGCCGAACTCAAGAAAGCATTCAACCATAATGCGGTTAACTCATCAAAAATTGCAGCCATTGGATGAGAAAGGGAAGTTCATTTTGATTCCAAAGACCATCATAGGCTCCAGAGAGCATACTTTTCAAAAGAGTCATTAAGGAATATCTGGTCAAATGGAAGAACTTGCCATTAGAGGATGCAACATGGAAAAATGAGTAGATTTTGTAGCATCCAAAGCAAAGATTGCTTAAGGACAAGCAATTTTGGGAAGGTTGGACTGTGATGTCCCCTTCCTTGTCAGTTTAGTATGGTGGACCGTTAGCTTATTTAGTAGGTTACTGTAGGCTAATGAGTTAGGGTTAGGAAACTCATTGTGATAGTTTATCTAACAATTTGGTAGTGACAAGTGTTTGATTGAGCTCTGGTGATTGCAATCTGGGCACCACTCTTTTCTGGAGTGGTTTTGGTTGACATTTCCAATACTTACTGTTTTTAGTAAGTCATTTGTGGGCACCAATTGAGCCAATTATCAGTGTTACTATTTTTAGATATGTCAATGGAAACAGTTGCTATCCATATTGTAATGTCCCCAATTTGGATGTAATTTAATTAAGTTAATTAGTCAAGTGGTTCTAAATTTAAATAAGGACCTCTTTAATTAATTAATTTAATTATAAAATAAAAAGCGCCAAAATAATAAAGCAATGTTGGCTTGGCCTATTGTAATGTTCTAGACTCTTCTTGGAGGTCTTTATAAGGGGGCAGTTGGGCATTGTGTTGATCAGCGATCAGTTATTTCATCTCTTTGTATTTGCAATTCCAGTTGAAATTGGGAAGTGGATTCCTTGCTTACAGTTTCGAAGGTGGAAGACCCTCCCCAATCTGTAATCGCAGTTTCGATGGTTAGTAGCCGCCCTAGTCTTCTCATTTGTACAAATTTGTGAAGTCTCTCATGGAGAAAAAATTGCAATGGTGTGAATTTGAAGATGTTCAAAATTTGTTGTTCCAAATCGATCTTGCCTCAATGATTAATGTCAAATATTCGTGATTGGTAATTGGCATAAAAATTCATAATCAGTGATAGTCTAAAGATTCTATCCGTCAGTTGTATTCTAAGCGGAAGCCACTGTGTGTATGTTTGGTCCAAATCATAGATTCAACAATCATTCTTATATTGGTGACACTTGAGAACAATAGTATCTCATATGGATTGCATAGTCATCCTTAGCCCATCAAGTATTCAGCGATATCTGAGTGTTGAGTGCCAAGTGTTGCAGAGTGTCGAGTGTTGTCAAGTTCCAAGTGTTCAGTGTCGGGTATTGTTGTGTACCGAGTGTCGAGTGTGTCTTGGCGTAGGGGTACATTGCCAAGTGTTGAGTGTGTCTTTCCATATGGTTGTGGGGGTAGAGTGTCGATTAAGTGCCATACGATTGTGACAGTAAAGTGCGGAACAGACTATCAATACATTGTTAGTGCGAAAATGTGATTGGTACATTACACATCTTGATATTAATCATATGTCCAGTGCATATAAATTAAATAGCAACTAGATTTAAATTAAGTCAGTGCAAAAGGATTATTTTTTAATCTTATTCATAGGTGGTGGTGTTTCTACTAAATGATCAGCGACTAGATGATGTTAGTTGGCACTTACGTTTGGTTATTGGACAGATTCTTAGGTTGTCTAGCTCTTTGGAATCTGTCACTTTTATCCACATTCCTAGGGATTGTAATGGAGTAGCTAGTTGTCTGGCTAAATGGGCTTCTAATCAAATGCAAGGTTGGAATATTGTCGACAAGGGACAATTATCTTCTGAATTGTCTCACATGTTGGATCAGTTTGTGGATAAAGATAGGGTTGTGTAGTGCTTTTATCTCTGCTAGATGGTTGGCCCTTCTTGCTTTGTAACTCCCTATGTTGAATAAATTTTTACCCCTCTTTTAGTTTAAAGAATTAACTTTATCATTATTTTAATGTATTCAATAAAGGAGTATAGTGATGCCAAATATTAAATGTTTTATTTAATGAAAAGGGACATTTAAAAGTGGGCATCACTTTATGAGGGACATTAAAATACATCTGTAGTTGGGCATGGGGATTGGGGAGCCTATTTAAGTGTGGTTTGGAGCTCATTTTCTATATGCTTGATTTGATATTTTGGTATTCTACTTGCTGGTTGAACTTGTTCAATATTTAGCTTTGTGAAGACAAAATCCCTTGTAGAGGACATATTCCATGTTGGTGAGAGACCCAATCTAGAGGATTTTGGAGGTTTCAATTCAAGAATCACATTGGATCTTAATATGTTGGATTTATTATTTATCAGTTTTTAGAGCTGTACATTATCAGTGATTGTTTGCTGAGATCGATTGAGAAGAAGCATTGAATTTATTGTTGTTTTGAGGGGCCATTTCAGCAAGTCGTACATGTTCAAGGAGGATATGGGAACTAGAAAAGGGAGACATAGGGTTTTGACAAGGTTTTGTAGCCTCTTGGAAGGTGTTTGGATTTGATACAATCATTCCTATTCATCACAGTCTTTGGAGGGGTTTCTAGAGTGTGGTGTCCCATTTCTACAATGCTAGTTTGTGCTAGATCAGACTTCTTCATTGCTGTATTTTATGGGTATGCTTGAAATACATTTGTAATGTCATTTCATGGATTGGGTTGTCTATATATTTGAAATATATTGTATCTACAGTTCTAAAATTTAATGGTTTATTTCATCCTTGTGGGTTTCCTAAATATTGTCAATTTTTGAGTTATTTAATTTCTGCAAGTAATTTTATCATCAGACAAATACTCTGCACTCTTGTCTCCTCTATAAACAATTGCAAATCAGAAAACAAAACACAAAAAAAGGGCAGAAGAGGGCTGCATATTATAGAGAATAATTATTTTTTTATTATTCAAGATGTGTCCATCTTGAAAATTAGTAAAAAATTAAAATATTAAGTAAAAAATTAAAAAAGAATACTTTTATTCATAGATAATTTGAGCTAGCTTTCTCTTAAACCAATTAGGAAAATAATAAGCAAAAATTAAGAAAAAATGTGGGGGATCACATGGCAATATGTTGTATAGTTGGCAAATATGGCAACATGACCACTTTATGTGCTCTCAAAAATTAACCCTCTTACTCTTAAGTTTTTTAAAAAAACTAGTAATTTTACAACTAGCTTCTAAGCACTAATATTATTGCTATTATCATATCATCAAATTTGGAGCATAGGTATGTCAAATTATACATTGAAGTTCGAATCATCAAATTTGGAGCATAGTTATATCAAATTATATATTGAATTTCAACATCTATTGATTTGAAGAGAAAAAACAGCCACTTTTGACCCCATTTCCATGCATCTACCTTAAACGAAAATTAGTGTACTCAAAACACATAAACATAACATAAATTATATAATTTTCTCCAATATCTTTTTGTAATCTTGATGATAGTGTTCTTACTATTATTTCAATCATTCATTTATGTAGAGTACGAGTCGTAAATTTGAGGAAAAAGATGAATGGGAGGATTTGCTTGGACAAAGAATTAAAGTTTGGTGGCCGCAAGATGAAAAGTAAGTCAATATTTGCAATATTGCTCTAGAAACATTTTGTTTAGATTTTTCTTGCACGATTTTTACATGGTATATTTGTGAGAAGCATTTGTCTTATATGTATAGATAACAGTTCAAGTTCATTATTAGTATCTCTTATATAGTTTTTATTAAATGAAATTATTAGCATGAATACATATTCTTATAAATTAGATTATTTGTTGTCAATTTGTATATTGCTACTTGTTGGTGTGAGTTTTTTTCCACTACAACATACATAATCGAATACTTAGCATTCCAGGATGGAACACCAAATCTCCAACTCTCTGTTGAATGATCAAATGAGACAACCTCAAGGTTCCTTCTTAATTGTGGACTTCACTCAGTTTTATGATGTGATATGTTGGTTATTACAAAGGGACTTACACTATTCATTCAATGGATATCAACTGCTTCAGCTTCTTCAATTACTTTCAACCAAATAACTTGCAAGGATAAGGGTTTAGAAATTCTACATAACTCTAAGAATGTAAGACAATGTTGATGAGGGGGTGAGGCTCTAACTAGTCCTTTCTTCATCGTGTCAACTAAGCATAGGAGGGTGCTAGCTTCTAAGGATGCAAAAATGATTTTCACATTGTCAATAGTCATCTAAATACCCTATGAAGGCTCAATCTAAATGAACATCTCCGATAGAAGTTAAACACTTGCAATTTAGGTCTAGTCTAACCTTACACCTTTACTTACAATCAACAAGTAACAAAAGGTATGGACACTAGCTTCACAATTAATCACCATTCAACTATATCTTGCATCCATCTACTTCTACTTCTACTTAATATGAAATAAAATTCTAATCTAAGTGAGAGATGCAAAAAACCATGCAATACTCCAAAATGATCATATATATCCACCATGTATGCACAACAATGAATAAAGAGCAATTTTGGTAGTATCTTGACAATAATTCTCCAACATAACTCTCTTACAAATGAAGAGATCAAATCTTTATATAGGGACTCAATTACAATGGATGGCCAAGATCGATTCAAGATCAAGGGCCAAGATTAATGCACATAAGCCCTAATTAGGGTTTCCATAACCATAGCTACAAATATTAAATGCCCACCCAATTACAATTAAGCACCAACATGTGGGCCAATAGAAAAATTGAATTGCTTTCCAAGGACCAATGAGAAAATAGAATAGGCATAACAACCAGATAAGGTGCACCAAGAAATGGACCAATGAGAAGAGAGAGCTTGTAGAAGAAGTCACCACCTAGTAGACCAATGAGAAAATTCAAATGCTTCCAATAGCCAATCAGAAAGAAGGTCATGTGGACCTATGCCACTTGGCACCAAATGGGCCAATCAGAATTAGGCATTTATTTTTCTAACCAATGAGCAAATTTAGGGCCATGTGGGCCTATGCCACCTAATCACCTTGTGAATTGTGTCCCTCATCCTCATTTTCTTTCTCACATTCAATGAACCTGGACACAATCTCATTAATCATCTCCACGGGGACACTTGGCATGTTCTCATTGGTTGTGGATATGGCTGCCACCTTAGCATACCCACCCTATAGACTTGATAAATACCCCTTATTTGCTAATGAGAAATCATTTTCAAGCCTCCATTTGTGATGGCTCATATTCTCAATTGCTCCATCTCCTTGAATTATCCTCCTTGGATGAGTTTCTTGCTCTTCCCCTTGGATGTTTTATAGTCTTGCCTTCTAGTGATAATTGGATTCTTCATGTTGATCTTGGATTTCCAAGGGAAATTCAAGATAATATTCCTTCTTAGGTGGAAGCCTTGGCTTCTTTTTCGAACTTTCTTTGTCTTTCTTCTATGTCTTGATATCTTGAAGATGTTCTTTATAATGTTCCTTAATCTTGAACCAAATCTTGTCCTTGACTTCGTATCATCTTCTCTTCAACATTTTGGAACCATTTATGATTTTCTTGGTCTTGATGTCCTTTGATCTTGGTCTTGTACTTGCTGCATGAATCCATCTTGGAAACATCTTTCGTCCTTTGACTGCTCACACTTGTCCTTCTTTGCCCTTTACTGGTAAGTCCTTCCTTTCCTTTGCCTAGGGCTTTGGCCTTGAAGTTTCAGCTCCTTTCTCCATACTATGATATCCCTTGCTTTCCAGGTTAGTTCTTAATTGCGTGAACCTGCAAAAGAGATGTTAGAAAGAAACAAAATTGCAAACATATAAACATGATATAAGAATCTATCTTGTTATCTACCCCTTATTAACCCTTCCTAAGAGAAGTCTGCCAGGTCGGGCTCATAACCTTTGGTAAGGACCCTCTAGCTTTGAATGATCTCATTCTAAAGAGGCCCTTTGGTCATTCTTGTCGTCGTCCTCTGGAGCGCATCCCTTAGGACTCACAAGTAAAGTCTACCAGGTCGGGATCATAACCTTTGGTAAGATCCCTCTGGCTTTGAATGATCTCATTCTAAAGCGGCCCTTTGGTTATTCTTGTCGTCGTCCACTGGAGCACATCCCTTAGGTCATGTAGGTTGACCATTATTAGGTCCATTCCTCTTCTTGGAAGAGACATCCCCTATCCAAGGCTTAATCACATATGCATATGTTGGTCATCAGTATATACTGGCTTAATGAGGATTTTTTCCTCCTTTAATTCTCAATGTGACAATGGAATTTTTAATTCTCCAATTATCTGTGAATCTTCCCCCTATATAACTTGAATTTCATATTGAATCTGAGTTCATAATTCAAGTTTATAGATGGCTAAGTTCATTAACATTAACATCATATTTTATTTCAAACTCTAATGTCAAAGAATAATTTCTTCAAATATAACTCATACCTTGTAAATCTGAAATGATTATATATATATATATATATATATATATATATATATATATATATATAAACTATCTTTATTGTCATATATTTGAATCACAAAAAAAAAGGTCTAGAGATGGAACGCAACATTGAATATATATAAATCTATAAATTAACTATTTAATTTATTTCATATTCATTAGAGTTTATTACTTATTAACATTAATAATATTTCATAAATTATTTTGCCCTGCCTTATACTTAAAAGGTCTTAGAAATATATATATCAAAGTCTTAAAATGAAGTTACATACCTTTTAGAGGGATTCCTTATAAGAAGGGAAATTAACTTCTTGCTTTCCACGTGAACATCTTTTCTTATTTCATATGTTTTCTTTTTGATGTTCCTTTCCATATGTAATAAATCCTTCCTCCTTTTTCTCCAATATTTTCTCCTTTTTCTCGTGTGCTTTTTTATTGTTTAAAATAAAAAAATGGAAAATAAAACTATTGTGTCTTTCTTTGCTAGTGTCATGTCACCTAAATGTTCTTGCAAAGGGCCGTGACTTTCCAAATTGAGTGTTATTAATGTTATTTAATATTTAATATTAATATTATTGATATTGATTTGTTAATATTATTGATTTTGTTTTGTTAAGATTAATTTTGATAATTATATTTATTGATATTGATTTATTAGTACTAATATTAATAACTACATTAATATTATTACATTGATTAATAATATTAATTGTATATTAATTATTTCTATATTGAATAATTATTAGCATTATATATTGATTAATATATTATTAATATTGATTAGAATATTAAATATTAATTTGATTAATATTATTAATTATGAATTGATAAATAATATTATTAATGTTGATTATTTAAGTAAAGACTTAGCAATATTCAATCCAATTTACATACATACACACATCACTTATGGCTCATGACACATACCTAGGCCTGTAATATTAATATTATTGATTTTGTTTTGTTAAGATTAATATTGATAATTACATTTATTGATATTGATTTATTAGTACTATTAAACTACATTAATATTATTACATTGATTAATAATATTAATTGTATATTAATTATTTCTATATTGATTAATGATATTATTAGTATAGATTAGAATATTGAATATTAATTTGATTAATATTATTAATTATGAATTGATAAATAATATTATTAATGTTGATTATTTAAGTAAAGACTTAGCAATATTCAATCCAATTTACATACATACACACATCAATTATGGCTCATGACACATACCTAGGCCTGCAATACCAACACCTAGTCAAATATCTGATTTATTATTTGAGATTAGGACTAAATCTAAGGTTTCCACTAGCTGTTGTACGAAAGCAGACCTCTGTGACTTGTATCAGACCTGAAAATTAATCAATCTAAGCCAAAACATGTCATGGAAACAATAAGGAATTGATTAAACCCTTGTCCTAGATACCCTAGGTCCTTTACTACATCATTTTCAATAAGATTTTACCACAAAGAAGACTGAAAACTCTACAAACAAGCCCTGTTACAAAATTAAATAGCTCTGAAAATGATGATTAACATCTGGAGTCTGAACAATGTTGCAAAGGATGAAGCCTGAGGTGCTTGACTGATTTTTCTCAAGTTGGAGGCTAAGGATTGCTAGAAATGATCAAAACTCACACCCTAGATGCTGGTAATTGTTAATGAATTGTAGCTTCGATTGGTTATTCCTATCGATGAAATCAAGTGCATAAGTGGCCTATCGGCCTTGAGCATTTGATCTCTATCCTTCTTTTGTATTCTGCTGTGATTTATCATAATACATGATTAATAAATAGTTAAATAACAATCATGTATATATATATATATATATATATATAATATTGTACATGTATATTATTAAATATACATATATACATGATTGAAATTGAAATTGATATAACTATCATTAATCACGCTAATGATATTAATCATGTTGTTGATTTTGTTCATACCATTAATGTTAATCATGTTGTTGATACTAATGACATTGTTGATATTATTTTAGCCATGCATTGATATTGAGTATCGATATCCACATTGATATCGATATCATACTATGCTATCAATGATAGCATAATATGATATCAATATCATATTGATTAAATGTTGCATTGATATCAATACAGTTCGATAGTGAGTATCGACCTTGTTCAAATTGTAATATGAATTGATATAAATATCGATGGTAATTAACAACAAACACACTTTGATTAATATTAGTTTGTGGTCGGTGAACAGACATGTCTCCACTCATTTATATATAAACTCGATCCAATATGACTTGGGAGGTACCGAAATCGATAAGTGCTAAACAAGTCTCAGCAACATATATATATATATATATATATATATATATATATTGGGATTGTTGAATGAAGTATATAATGGCAGCATTATATATACGTTTTGATTTGTACTACAATCTCATTGTATTGAAGCATCTCCTCATTAATATTGATATTAAGAATTTTGTGGATTAATATATATTCATATTACATTGCTATTAATATATATTCAAGAAGAAATTATAGAGACATTGTGATCAATATATTATATAGAAAAATTAAAATTACTATAACCTCTAAATCTGATGAATCTTAACATGGTATCAGAGCTGGCATAAGGAAGATCCGATCAAATTGATAAAAGAGGCAAACTAACCACCATTAAAATTCTCTAGAATTTCATATTTGGCAAAATGGTGAATGGTATTAGATTTGAGGACTGACTTGAAGGAGCTGCAAATTTTGTATTTTGGAAATTTAGAATCATGCTTGCACTAAGAGAACATGATTTGAACACATTTGTGGAGAAGGCAATACCTATACCTAATGAAGATGATGAAAAAATTCTATGGACGAAGAACAACAATAGGGCTATGAAGATACTAGTGGATGCAGTGAAGGATCACATAGTTCCAATCATATCCAAACTAGACACAACATATCAAATGTTCACAACTCTAGAGAAAATGTATGAAATAAATAATACTAGCAGGGCTCTTGCTCTAAAACAAAAGCTCCACCATGTCAAGATGAACAAGGGAGAAACCATCACATCTTACTTCATGAGGATAACATAGTTAAGAGATCAGCTATCCACCATTGGCCACATAATTGATAGCAAGGAGTTAACAATGCTAGCTCTCAACGGACTCCCTACATCTTGGGAAGCATTCATACAAGGGATAAGTGCTCGATCTAAACTTGCTAAGTTTGATCGTCTAAAAACCGACTACATTCAAGAAGAGTCAAGGCTGATCACTAGAGAAATTGGGTTAAACACCTCAAATGAAGAGATTCAAGTCTTAAATTCTAATTCTCATAAGAAAGGGAAGAAAGGCAACTTCAAATGGAAGAAAGGAAAGAACTCCCATGGAAAACGCTCATTCAAGAGGAGGGACATGTCTAAAGTACAATGCTTTAGGTGTGACAAATAGGCCACCTTGCAATGAAGTTTCCAGATAGGACGAAGCCTCAAGCCTCCCTAGCAGAAGTGAGTAAGATGAGCTTGGATAAGGATTCTGGAAGACTTGTATTCTATTTAGCCCTATCAAGCCAAGTATCCACCAACCTTAACACTTGGGTCATAGATAGTGGAGCATCTCGCCATATAACAGGATTCAGAGAACATCTTGACAGCATAGAGGAGAATTCAGATGAAGAAGTCACCATTGGAGATGATTCCAACTACCCTGTGAAAGGAATCAGAACTTGCACTATTCAACTACCAGGTATCAAGTGCAATCTGGTTTCCATTTCAGCCCTTGAAGACAAGGGATACCAAATCACCTTCATGGATGGTAATGTTCTAGCATGATCAAAGAACTCAAATATAAAGAAGCTCACACCATAGGAATTTGACATGGATGCCTATACAAACTTTGCACTTCTCCTTCCCAAGCCCTAATTCGTCAATCTTCTACTACAAGTGAGATATGGCATAGAAAGTTAGGGCATCTTCACTTCCAAGCATTACCTTCTATAGATAAAATTGTAACAGGCTTACCTAAACTGAAACAAGATCATGAAGGAATGTGCAAAGGATGTGCTCTAGGAAAGAACACAAAGGGCACCTTTCATAGCAGTGAAAGTAAATCTAAAAATGTACGAGAACTCATTCATACAGATTTATGTGGACCTATGACAGTAACCTCTTTAGGAGGATTTTTGTACTATGTTATTTTTGTAGATGACTATTCTAGGAAAACATGGATATACTTTCTAAAATGCAAATAGCCTAATGAATTCCTAATGAGATTTAAGGAATTCAAGGCTCTAGTAGAAAATATGTCAGGCAAAAGAATCAAAATCCAAAGGTCAAATAATGGGGGGAAATACACTTCTGATAACTTTAAAGACTTTTGTAATAATGTTGGGATTAAGAGGGAATGCACTGTTCCTTACAACCCTCAACAAAATGGGGTGGCAGAAAGAAAAAATAGGACTATTGTAGAAGCAGCCAAAGCTATGATGCATGATCACACCCTCATACCTCCTTCTGGGCTGAAGCATCTAGTACTGTTGTTTACATTCAAAATAGATGTACTCACTCTCTTCTAGATAACAGAACCCCTGAAGAAGCATTTACAAGGATGAAGCCTAACATATGTCATTTTAGAATATTTGGTTGTCCTGTTTATATTCACATACCCAAAGAGAGAGGATTTAAACTAGAACCCTCAGGGAAGAAAGGAATATTTGTTGGCTACAACAAATCATCTAAAGCCTATAGAATATATATCCCTGGACAGAAACTAATTGAGCTTAGTAGGGATGTAATATGTGAAGAAGATGTTGCATTCAAAAGATCTAAAGACATTAATAAAATAGATGATCATGCTCCTGAGATTCAGAGGGAGACAAATGTACCTATAGAAGACAATAATCTCAATGAACCTATGAACTCTGCTATTGAACCTAGAGGTTCTGTTGTGACCTCTCTTGGCAAGGAAAATGATTGAAGCAAAAAATTATGCAGCTCCAAAAGGAACCTTTAGAGAAAGCAAGAGACCAAATAGATACTCCAGTTATGTTGCTCTTATGAGTGAAATCATCAAGTCTGAACCTTCTAGTGTTGAGGAAGCACTCCAACATCAAGTTTGGAAAGATTCCATGACATAAGAATATCAATCCATACTCAAGAGTGATGTCTAGGACATTGTACCTAGATCTATAGGCAAATCAGCCGTTTTTGATGCAGAGCGCACAGCGGTAATCTACAAATCTGCTATTCTCAATAACAATTTCAAACTTCATACGATGACTCTCCTTCCATATGAATAATATACCATTATGATAACAATAATATTGATTCAACAAATAACATTTACCATCTAAACTCTACAACTCGCTTACTGTACTAACTCACCAATCCGGAATGACTGTTGCATGTCTTGTTGTTTACTCAGAACATTCATAGACTTCTTCAATATACTACACTTTTCACAGGTCATTCACGGACTGTCATGATCCCAACATTGATCTAGCACCTTTCATCATAACTAAATGCCAAGTAAAAAAAACTATGATGATCTTTGACTGTCTATTTGGATTGGTAGTCAATGTGTTGCAAAACACCCCGAACAATTATGCAAAATGATCTCGGCTTCCACGCGGCTACACTAACTCTACCATCTCCCGCCGATGTCGCTCGATAATAATCTACATGTAACGGTTCTTGAGAAACCGTTTCAGAATTAATTACATTCAAGAAAGAACACTTGGATTTTAAAATCATCTCTGTCAAAAGAAACCGCTTCCACCATTCCATTTCGGGATTGTCAATAAAAACCGATCCATTAACAATCTGCGGATCGTTCTATCTTAACGTCCCGAATCGGGACTGTTAAACTCGACTGCAAATAATGAAACTCGATTCAATAACTATTAAACCCCTTCAACAAAAACCCAAAACATGTCACTGCATATCGATTTCCATTTAATGAAGTGAAACCGTATACCATTTACTGTTGCATCAATTGTAAAAGATGTTAAAAAGCCGATATAATAAAACTTGAATCATCCATCAACTCGATACTTAACATATCTGTTCTAATCTTCATAACAGTGATCAATAGAATCGACAAAAAGGAAACACATAGCACTTAATAAAATA
>MU223851.1:882450-893119 GCA_018584345.1 Thuja plicata
TATTTTATTAAGTGCTATGTGTTTCCTTTTTGTCGATTCTATTGATCACTGTTATGAAGATTAGAACAGATATGTTAAGTATCGAGTTGATGGATGATTCAAGTTTTATTATATCGGCTTTTTAACATCTTTTACAATTGATGCAACAGTAAATGGTATACGGTTTCACTTCATTAAATGGAAATCGATATGCAGTGACATGTTTTGGGTTTTTGTTGAAGGGGTTTAATAGTTATTGAATCGAGTTTCATTATTTGCAGTCGAGTTTAACAGTCCCGATTCGGGACGTTAAGATAGAACGATCCGCAGATTGTTAATGGATCGGTTTTTATTGACAATCCCGAAATGGAATGGTGGAAGCGGTTTCTTTTGACAGAGATGATTTTAAAATCCAAGTGTTCTTTCTTGAATGTAATTAATTCTGAAACGGTTTCTCAAGAACCGTTACATGTAGATTATTATCGAGCGACATCGGCGGGAGATGGTAGAGTTAGTGTAGCCGCGTGGAAGCCGAGATCATTTTGCATAATTGTTCGGGGTGTTTTGCAACACATTGACTACCAATCCAAATAGACAGTCAAAGATCATCATAGTTTTTTTTACTTGGCATTTAGTTATGATGAAAGGTGCTAGATCAATGTTGGGATCATGACAGTCCGTGAATGACCTGTGAAAAGTGTAGTATATTGAAGAAGTCTATGAATGTTCTGAGTAAACAAGACATGCAACAGTCATTCCGGATTGGTGAGTTAGTACAGTAAGCGAGTTGTAGAGTTTAGATGGTAAATGTTATTTGTTGAATCAATATTATTGTTATGATAATGATATATTATTCATATGGAAGGAGAGTCATCGTATGAAGTTTGAAATTGTTATTGAGAATAGCAGATTTGTAGATTACCGCTGTGCGCTCTGCATCAGTTTCGCCCACATGGCTCTTCAAAATCAAACATGTAACAGATGGGAGCATTGAAAAATATAAGGCAAGGTTTGTTGCCAGAGGGTTCTCACAAAAGGAAGGAATTGATTATGAAGAGATATTTGCTCCAGTTGCTTGTTACACCTTCGTCCAGGCTGTGATTTCTATTGCCACATCAAAAGGATTGAAGATTCACCAAATGGATGTGAAGACTGGTTTAATGAATGGCACTATAAAAGAGGAAGTGTACCTAGAACAACTTGAGGGATTTATGGTTCATGATGATGCTTCTCATGTTTGCAAATTGAAGAAGGCCCTATATGGTCTTAAACAGACTCCTCGAGCTTGGTATGATAGGATAGACAATTACCTCTCCAAACTAGGGTTCTTGAAGAATGATGCAGATGCTAACCTTTACTTCAAGGTAATAAATGGTAATATGTTAATTCTCATTCTTTATGTTGACGATTTGCTAATCACAAGACAAGATCATCTCATCACCAAGCGCAAACAAGATCTTGCATCCGAATTTGACACGAAGGACTTGGGTCTCCTTCACTACTTCCTTGGTTTAGAAGTATGGAAGTAGGACAATGGTATTATCCTAAATCAAGGAAAATATACTATTGATATCTTGAAAAGGTTCGGGATGATGGATTGCAAGCCTATGTCTACACCTATGGAAACAAATTTACATAAGCTAAAAGAAGCAGTTGTAGACTCAGAGTTAGAAGATTCTACTCTCTACCAATAGATGATTGGGTCCTTGATGTACCTGGTCAACACCAGACCAGATATTTGTTATGCAAAAAATGCACTCAATCAGTTTATGTGTGAACCTAGACAATTACACTTAGTTGCAACAAAACATATTTTGAGATTCCTACGTGGCACAATTGGATATGGATTAAAATATGATAATGTAGATCTAAATCTACATGGAGACACAGACTCGGATTGGGCTGGAAGTGTTACTGATCGTAAAAGTACTTCAAGATGTTGCTTTAGCTTGGAATCAACCATGATATCCTGGTTTAGCAGGAAGCAATCTTCAGTTGCACAGAGTTCCACCGAGGCCAAGTACATTGCAACATCCATGAGAGCTCGAGAAGTTGTTTGGTTGAGAAAATTGCTGGTAGGTTTGTTTGGACAAACCATGGATTCAACTATTATTCATTGTGATAACCAAAGTTATATAAAACTTTCAATGAATCTAGTATTTCATGATAGATCAAAGCACATTGAGATACCTTACCATTATGTTAGAGACATGGTGGAAAGAAATGTTATTCAGCTGAGATATATTAATACAAATGAGCAAACTGCAAACATTCTAACCAAGCCTCTCTCTCCAAAACAAAGTTGAAACACTTCAGAAGTAAACTTGGTATGGTAGAAATGTAATTTTTATTTGAGATTGAGTCTCAGCAAATTTATTGTACTAATATATGTGAAAAGATGTGTAAACTCTTTTGTCATGTGTGAAATTGCATGACTTATGGGCTCTGGTAGACATCTTGAAAGGTGACGATCTTTCTAAGATGAATACTTATCTTTGGTTACTACTGTAAGGTGACGACCTTACTATAGTTTAACCTAATATCATGGTGAATATCATGTGTATTGATACCCATGGACATATCATGATAGTTCACATCTCCTTCGTAATATTAACTGAGTGGTGTAACCTCGATGAGTTATATTACTGAGATATGTCATGGTGGATATTATGTGACTTAATATCCGTGGATAGGCCATGAGAAGATATCTTCCTTGGTAGGCATCATGTGACTTGATGCTAGTGCACATACCATAGAAGATATGAGTATGGTGAATATCATGTGACTTGATATTCGTGGACATGTCATTACTCCTGATGACATCGTGAGGTCACATCATTTATGGTGGATATCATTAGACTTGATATTCGTGGATATGCCATAATTTCTGATATCACATTGAGGTGGTATCCCTCCCACACAATATATGGATCTATTGTGTTTACATGAGGATAGTAATCATCCTCCCTAGCTAAGAGGGAGTGTTAATGAATTGTAGCTTCGATCGGATTATTCCTATTGATGAAATCAAATGCATAAGAGGCCTATCGGCCTTGAGCATTTGATCTCTATCCTTCTTCTGTATTCTGCTATGATTTATCATAATACATGATTAATAAATAGTTAAATAACAATTATGTATATATATATATTTAATATTGTACTTGTATATTATTAAATGTACATATATACACGATTGAAATTGAAATTGATATAACTATCATTAATCATGCTAATGATATTAATCATGTTGTTGATTTTGTTCATACCATTAATGTCAATCATGTTGTTAATACTAATGACATTGTTGATATTATTTTAGCCATGCATTGATATTGAGTATCGATATCCACATTGATATCGATATCATACTATGCTATCAATGATAGCATAATATGATATTGATATCATATTGATTAAATGTTGCATTGATATCAATATGGTTCGATAATGAGTATCGGCCTTGTTCAAATTGTAATATGAACCGATATTAATATCGATGGTAATTAACAGCAAACACACTTTGATTAATATTAGTTTGTGGTCGGTGAACAGACATGTCTCACGTAGAGACATGTCTCTACGTGGACTATGTCCGAGTAGAGACATGTCCGTACGGGAGACATGTCTCCACTCATTTATATATATACTTGATCCAATATGACTTGGGAGGTACCAAAATCGATAAGTGCTAAACAAGTCTCAGCAATATATATATATATATATATATATTTTAGAATTGTTGAATCAAGTATATATTGGCAGCATTATATATGCAGTTCTGTTCTGCACTACAATCTCATTGTATTGAAGCATCTCCTCATTAATATTGATATTAAGAATTCTGCAGATTAATATATATATTCATATTACATTGCTATTAATATATATTCAAGAAGAAATTATAGAGACATCGTAATCAATATGTTATATAGAAAAATTAAAACTACTGTAACCTCTAAATCTGATAAATCTTAACAGTAATTACTTGCAAAATTTGAAGTTACGATTTTTCTATGAGCAAATGCAAGTATGATCTCTGATTTGTTGATGAACACTGAAAATCAAAGGTTGTAATCTCGCCCAAATCACTTTTAGATACTGGAAATAGTTAATTTTCAGCCTGATATGAAGTCATGAATTGAACCGCATCATCTTCAGCATTAAAGCCTGCAACAACAGAATGATAAGAAGCTCTAGAATTTGCTGTCTCTAATGGTCGAATTTCTTAGCTCTACCTGCAAGTAAGCTTGAAAAACTTCCTTTTGATTTGAAAAAAAGTTTGTTTATATAGAAGTTCGTCATGTCTTGGCCTTTTAATGCTTTGTCATCAGTCATTTAATGGCAGTCTCTTAATTATTTGCAGCCTCTTAATCATTAAAATCGAACCCCACTTTTCTTGTTGCAGATCCTAATTGAATTCAAAATGTCATTTATTAAATACAAAACCCTTTTCCTGTTTAAATTCTGCCTTGTTATTGGATTTTGCCGCATGAATATTTAATTAGGGGCCTTGGGTTCAAATTTAAATTGCTTTAAGGCCTTGATTAGGCCATATGTTTCATGTTTCAAGGGGCCCAATTAAATTTATTTAACTCTGATCCTTAATCCAGCTTACACATTCCTCAAAGGGCAGGCCTAATTCAAAATTTAAACAATTTTAATGTCTTTAAACCCATGCGTTTGGAATAGGGCAGGCCTTAATTCATTATATGCACAGATTTGGGTTTGCTTTGGGCCCATATGGGCCACACGTTTGAATTATTTTAGGCCCGGTTTATTGAATTGAAGCCCGATCTACGTCCACACGCTATAAATTAGGACCCAATTGTTTGCTTTAAAGGTCTACACGTTTGAAATAAGGCCAGACGTTTGGGATTTAGGTCCCTTCATTTGGACTTAGAGCCACACGCCGAGATTTAGGGCCACCTTGCTTAATAAGATCTGTTTTATAATGCCCAGAGTCACACGTTTTGTTTTAAGGTCTACGTCTCGAATTTTGGGCCCACACGCTAGGCTAAGGAGTCTGATTTAAATTGAATTAGGGCCTTATCTATATCAGATCAGGCCCACACATTACCTTATGGGACTGATTTAGGCCCCTATTAATTCGAATTTAGGTCTGATTTGCAATTTCAAGGCCGCTAGGCACGGGGCTAAGTTTTAAGCCATTTAAATCCAAATTTAGGCCTGGTCTATATAGATTCAAGCATTTATGGGTCCACACGTTTGTTTTAAAGGCCTAAGTTTGAACTTTGACCCTAGGTTTTGAAATTTTGTGGCCCACATTGTATGGAAAAGCCTTGGTCAATCAGATTTAGGCCTCATCAGGCCTATGCTAGTTATTGGGGCCCAAATTTAGCCCAATTCTCATCGAATCATGGCCTGGTCTGATTAGACCAGGCCCACATGTTTTATCCAGGGGCTGTATTTATTAATTTTAAAGCATATCTCATGGGCCCAAGGCCATATGTTTCCTTATAGGAGCTGTGTCTTAGAGTTTTGTGCCCAGATTTGGGTCGCATCATATGGCGCCCAGGTTTATAAGTTTTGCATTTAGATTTAGGCCTGGACCTGCATTGAATTTAACCTAGGATGCCGGTTCGGGTTCGAATTCGGGTTCGGGTTCGAAGAACCGGTTCGCCGGTCCGACAAAATTTTGAAAAAGGGGTTTTTGGGTTCGGGTTCGTTTTTTCAAAAATATGTAATTTTTTTTATATATATATTACATATTTTGATATTTATGCAGCCTAGAAGCATGAGTTAAGAATGTCACATAGTATCATAAAAACTAAAGTAAACATTTAAATTTGTAAACATAGCATCATGAATCATGAATCCATGATCATACCATTGTTATGTATGTGGAGCCTAATCAGACTCAGGTTCTTTCAGCGCGGTTTCCCCCCAAACTTATCTACAGGGGATTGGGGGCAGCGCCCCTAAGCTCGGGGTCAAGGGGCAGAGCCCCTTGCGGGGACCTGGGCAGCGCCCCAGGCGGGGTCAAGGGTCGACCATCAATTTTCTATTAGTCGGAGTATTTTTGCCCTAATTAGGTTATGTCAAAAATACATGTGTAAAGGGCTTAGGGTATCTCTTTTGTGTGTTAATATTTGCATTTTTCTGCTTATTATTCGAACAACCATCATATACTTCAACTTCAAAGTCTTCAAGTTCAAGTTCAACATCAAAGATTCAAAACATCTAAATTAAATCAGAACATCAGTTCAAGTATCATTGTTTGAAGTTCAACTAATGGATTCAAAATTTATTGATATTCATTATTCTATTCAGATTCTTCATCATCTTCTTCTTCTTCTTCATTGGCATTAGTTGACTCGCAAATAGAGCTAAGGCCAATGGGGTCAGCTGCACTAGTAATAGTATTTGCATATAAAAATCGGACCCTGCCCAAGAAATTCGAATTTGGCATATAAAAATCGGACCCTGCCCAAGAAATTGGAACCCACAGGCGAACCGGTTCGAATTTCCCAGGGTCCGGAGGGGCCAGGGGGCGAACCCGGTATCTTAGAATTTAACCCAATTAGATCACCTGTGTGAGGACTTAGGGGGCTGGCTCTTAGAGTTTTGAGCCTTCATGTTTCAATCTAGGCTTATTGTTAAGTTTTAGGATAGCTGCAAATGCGATAGCACTCTATTTTGTATGTGTTTTTCAAATGCAACAATCTCTCTTTCATTTATATCGGGAATGAGGCTAGGAGAGACATGTCCCTTCATGGGACATGTCTATTAATTCTTATTTATAAGAAAGGACATGCCTCTTCCCATTAATTATAATTTAATCAATCTTATAATGTTTCATCAATCAATTATTAATTAAGAATAATATAATAATTTAATATTAAATATTAAATTTCATATTATTAATAATAATATAACATATATTATTTTATTATTAATCAACATATATTATATGTATTCTAATGATCATACAACTAAAGCTACAAACATTAACACTTATCAAGGTCATTCGAACTTGATAGAGTGGAAGTTTGTGATTGGTCAAAGCTTCCTACCTTCCCCTCTTGCCTTATCTCTTCCTTCATCAAACTTAGGACAAAGAGGTGCTTCCTTCACCCAATAAGACATGTCTTCCTTCCCTTGCCACAAAAGGAGGTGGAATCCACTCCTCTATGTGGCAAATCGCCATAGAAGTTGGTGGAATCCACTCCTCTATGTGGCAAATCACTAGAAAAGTTTGTGGAATCCACCTCTCTATGTGTCAACACAAAGAGGGGAATATTATTTAACTTTATCAATAATTTCCATTTATTTCCCCTCTTGAGGTGAATTGCTTAGGCCAATTTACACATCCTTAGCTCAAAAATTTTGTTTTGAAATTTCTCACTTCTAGACTTAGCCAAATTTCACCAGTTTTTTCATTTTGACCCTTAGCCAAATTTTCTCAATTTTTAAATTTTTTGCACATAGCTGAATTTTCTCAAATCTTCAAACTCATCTTTTTGGAAGGCTTGCAAAACTCTGAATTGTTTCCAGAATTGCTCTATCACCTAGACCTACCAGCGAAAAGAGGGGGGTCCCAATTCGCAATGCGGTGATGGTGTGAAAACCTCACAACACTTCTTAGATTTGAATAAGATATGTTTACATTGGGAAATTGCAAAAATGCTTATCATGATTAAAATTAGAACTAAAAAGCTAGTTCTATTAAATATATGGTTTATAGTTTTCAGAATAATTCAATAATTGTTTTTAATTGTTCTTAGTTGTATTTTCCAAGGTTGAAAATCTCAGTCTCGGCAAAATCTCAACGGACCCAAATTTTTTGAAAATCTCGGTCTCAACAAAAACTCGGCGGAAAAATCGACAATAAATCGGCACTTTTATCGAACATTTGAAAATATATAATCTCTTAAAATATTCTTTAAAAACATACATATGCATCAAATTTGTAGAACATATACTGATTTAAAATTTCCATCATATATAAATCAAAGTTTTCAGTTAAATACATAGCAATTAGAATTTAGTAAATCAACATAGAGTCATATACCAAAAAACAAGTGCAACATCCTAATAAAATTGAGTTCAATACATATCAAAGTCCAACTTCACAAAACTACAACCTCTGAATACATATTAAGTTCAAGTTTTAGTTAATAGTATCAATGAAAACTAGAAATCATAAATTGCGTCTACGACTAAAGCTCAAAAGAGAATGTTGGTGCTAGGTGGGTGGTGCTGAAGTAGTTGCAACATCCTCAACATGTGCCTGAATAGGTGCCTCATCCATAGTGATAGGTGCCTCAACGGATGCCTCTGATGGATGACCATGCTCGCGTTCCTCCTCACGTGCTGCCACTTCTGCATCCCAATCATCCGCCTCCATCTCCATCTCAGCTAGTTGATCATCAATCGTGAAAGGATCCACATCCACATCATCACCATCAGGAGTAGCAATCCAATCTGCTGCATATGGATCAATGTCATACAAGTCAAGTGTTTCATGTGAAGTCTGCCCTTGCACCTTCTTCTTATGCAATCGAAGGTTGTAGCGCACATAGACAAGGTCATTCAAGCGCTTTTGAGTCAACCTATTGCGCTTCTTCGTATGAATGGACTCAAAAACACTCCAATTGCGCTCACAACCAGAAGCACTACAAGGCTGTGATAGTATGCGGATGGTGAGTTTTTGAAGATTAGGTGTTGTGGCACCATAATCTTCCCACCACAAATCTGCAAAGATAAAAAAATGTCATTTATAACTTAGTAAAGATTTCAAAAAACTTGAGTGAAATAAATGATATTCATATTATAATATAATAAAATTAAACACCTATATTTTTTTACCTGGCTGCAAGGTGTTTCTCCTACGTTTGCAATCAGGTGAAGAAAATAATGGCCCCTCCGCTCTCTTATAGCTTTGCAACTCATCAAGTATCAGGTCTCAAAGGTGCTCATCATCATCTAATCTCCGAATACATGTGTCCAAGCCAACCTGAACCTCTGCATCTGCCCTAAAAGTGTCGAAGAAATAGAACTTGGGGTTCAAGTAGTAGGCAGCAGCATGAATATGTTGGTGTAGTTGTCGATTCCACCTACAATCAATTATGCGCCATATGGGTCCATATTTGGTCTCATTTGACCAATACAAGTGTCAAATGGCCTCTTTGTCCTTATCCATGGCCTCATATAGATACTCCATGGGGTTTTTATCCTCATCCACCATTCTTAGAACCCTCACCAATGGTTCTAACACTTGGACATAAGAAATTCAGCAAAATCAGCAAATTGCAATATCTAAAAATTTAATAATAAATCATCAATCGAGGTTTGAAAACTTACCTTGATGGTCTCCTCTATGATCTTGGAAAATCCAACATCAAAAATGGCCTTCACAACCTTCTTTGCTTCAGGCTTCTTGGCATAAGGACTCTCTAACCATTTCTCACTCTCGAACATCTGCTTCAAGTTGGGCAATGTAACTGATATGCTCTACAAGGTGAGAAAATTAGTAGCAAAGCATGTGACCCCCGATCGCACAAGATCCTTACCATCAGTGTGCTCTCTCATAAGACTCAAGACCCATGTGTGGTTGTAGATGTACTTCGTGATATTCCTTCCATCTTCAACCACCTTCTCCGCCCAACTCAGTTTCCCTGTGTCCTCAAGGAGTAAGTCAAGGTAATGGGCAGCACAAGTGCTCCAAAATAATGTCAAATGCCTAGCCATGAGAAGTTTTCCAGCTGTCACATATGCAGCTGCATTATCAGTCACAATCTGTATGACATTACGCACTCCCACATCCATCACCACTTCATCTAACTTGTTGCACAAAGTCTCTGCATTTTTCACTTGATCAAAGGCATCAACTGATTTTAAAAGTACTAATTGTCCACCTGAAGCAACTAGAAAGTTGATGAGCGTTCTATTCCTGCCATCTGTCCACCCATCGGATATAATAGTGCAGCCATTCTGTTCCCAAATTTTTCTTTGCTCTTCCACAAGTTGATGAGTGTTTTGGACCTCTTCCTGCAACAATGGCCCACTCGCCTCATAACGACTTGGGGCCTTGAACCCCTTACCAGACACGGTCATTGCAGTGACCAATTGATCCCGATACGAACTACATAAAGCATTAAAGGGAATATTGTTGTAGATCCAAAATCTAGCAACTGCTAACTTTGTCTTCTGTTGCATCTCGTTGTTCCATGTAGTGCCTTGCAATCCAGGTTGAGCACCAGGAGTGTTACGTGGAACCCAAAAGTCTGCCAAATGCCCACCCACATTTCCTGTTCCTCATATCTGTGGCCCAATGGAAGAAGAAGCCCATGCACCTGTTTGCGTGTCATGTCCCCTTTCTAGTTGACATGGATTTTTCAGCAGGATTAGCCTATTAATGGCTCTCGTAGGCTAATGATGATGATAAGAGAGTCGCCTGGCGATTATTTGGTGATTATTTGGCGTCATATGTGAGTGGAGTAAGGTTTTCCATTAGATTTTATTATTATTTCACTTTATGGAGACCTTATGTTATAATTTGATGTTGAGATTGCACTTTTTTAAAGTAATATTTTATATAGTGCAAATAACTTAAAGTTATTTTCGAGATGCTTCTAGAAGTTTTTGGTGACTTCTAATGAAAAAGAATAAATAGACCCTATGGTCTCTCATTTGGGCATCGAGTCTTGACATTGACTATTGTTAT
>MU223851.1:893519-907643 GCA_018584345.1 Thuja plicata
CGCACTTGCTTGGATATTCTGAAATTTTATAGCAGCAGCATATATACATTGCATGACAAGTGTTTGACAAAATTCCAAGTAAGAAGTTAAGTGGTTTTAAGGTCCTATTGAGTAGGGGACTTTACATTGCGACCCTGTAGAACTTAAATCTCCCATTGAAGTAGCCATTGCCTCTGGTTTACTCTTTTTCCCTGCCTTCTTTTGCTCATATTCTTCAAGGCTTGCTATAGCCTCCCTCGTAGCCTCTTCAGGACAGTCGCCACATGGTGTAATATCATGGCCTTCGATCTTTCCAATGTGATATTTTAGTCGAGTTATGCCCCCAGTCATCTCCTTAGGGCAATGGTTACATTTCACATCTCCTCTCTTTGTTCCCGTGTTCCATGTTTCCACAAAGCATCCCTCTTTTTGCCACCAGCCATTTTCTACAGTTACTAGCTTTGTAAGCCTTCAAATGCAAGGATAAATAATCAGAATATTAGCTGTCACCAAATAGTTGTCACTAGTCAAAGTCTGAGATCAAATATTAGCTAAGTCTATGAATTTATTAAGTAACTGAAATCAAAACTTATCAGTCACCAAATGATAAATACTTAAGTCTGAGATCAAATATCCAAAATTTCAATTATATCATTATAGTATTTTAATTTTTACTATTTAATATTTAGTATTTAGTTTTAGTATTATAAATTTATACATATGCAGCTATGTTGAAGCCTGATATGCAGCTATGCCATAATAAATTATTAATTTGTAATATGTATCACATATTTGTAATTAGTAACTACTATTTACAATTTTTAAATTTTACATAACCATTTAGTAATGTATCACATTAATATTTAAATTTTACATAACTATTTTGCAGCTATAGATGTTTCCAACTTTTCACATTGATCAATGGTAGAGTTCGGATGAGATAGGCCTGAAAATTAATGGAAGAGAATGAATAAAATTTAAATAATATTATTTCGGATGTCCACTGTGAATGGCGTCCATCAGCAAAGTTTCAAACAATAAAGTAATGAACATTGAACAATACTTGTGAATGGAATGGCGTCTGCGAACACTGAACAACAGTAGCACTGTGAAATTGTGAATGGTGTCCGTGAATGGCGTCGCTGCATTCGTGAACAGTAGTGTGAATGGCGTCCGTCCGTCGGAGGTGAATGGCGGCTGTGTTTGAGTGTCATCCGTCGTTTATTTAAAGCCACAAAAGTCGCATTTTGACGCGTTCATTAAACACGAAAACCCTAAATAATTCCATGCGGATCTGTTGACTTTAGTGGCCGAATTTTTTGCAGATATATCATGATTTTTTCACAATTTTTTACCTATAATATGCCGAGTTGAAAAATAAAATATCGCCCGCGATATTTTTGGCGATTATATCGTTTTGAATTGTGTCTCGCGATATATCACGATATACGCAATATACGCGATATAATCGCACGATTTTCAACTATGCTATTTTCTATTTCTAAAGGGGTCTTGGCACATGAATTGATAGTTTTCTTCAAGATGATTTATTTCCAATGAATAAATGCAGTTGAAAATAGGCCCCTTGCGCAGCTAAAAATGATTGAGAAATTCAAAAAACTGTCATGAATCCAATCACACAGCTTCAATGGAAAAAACAGTACATCTGAACAACAGCAAAAAAAATTGAAAATGGATTCAATAAATTTATCAAATTCCCAACATAAGATGGCTATTAAGAAAGGTAATTGTCTCTAATGAGTGACGACATGAAATTTATGTGACTTCATGTATCAGTTGAAGCAACATCCTAATTCGATGTATAGCAATGATAAGTGATATACCCATACAAAACTTTAGTATTGTGCCAAGTTTTTAAAGCTGAACTCTATTCTTTTCTCAAAGTTTCATGTTTCAGATCTTGTTTGTTTCACTATCATCTTGTTGCGCTTTGGTTCTTTCCTAAGATACCGGGTTTGGCCCCTAGCCCCTCCGGACCCTGGGAAATTCGAACCGGTTCGAAATTCGGGTCCGGTTTGCTTGTGGGTTCGAATTTCTTGGGCAGGGTCCGATTTTTATATGCCAAATTCGAATTTCTTGGGCAGGGTCCGATTTTTATATGCCAAATTCGAATTTCTTGGGCAGGGTCCGATTTTTATATGCCAAATTTGAATTTCTTGGGCAGGGTCCAATTTTTATATGCAAATACTATTACTAGTGCAGCTGAACCCATTGGCCTTAGCTCTATTTGCGAGTTAACTAATGCCAATGAAGAAGAAGAAGAAGAAGATGATGAAGAATCTGAATAGAATAATGAATATCAATAAATTTTGAATCCATTAGTTGAACTTCAAACAATGATACTTGAACTGATGTTCTGATTTAATTTAGATGTTTTGAATCTTTGATGTTGAACTTGAACTTGAAGACTTTGAAGTTGAAGTATATGATGGTTGTTCGAATAATAAGCAGAAAAATGCAAATATTAACACACAAAAGAGATACCCTAAGCCCTTTACACACGTATTTTTGACATAACCTAATTAGGGCAAAAATACTCCGACTAATAGAAAATTGATGGTCGACCCTTTACAATATTATTAAGTCATTGTTGGCTCTGCCCCTTGACCCTGAGCTTGGGGCGCTGCCCCCAATCCCCTGTAGATAAGTCTAGGGGGAAACCGCGCCAAAAGAACCTGAGTCTGATTAGGCTCCACATACATAACAATGGTATGATCATGGATTCATGATTCATGATGCTATGTTTACAAATTTAAATGTTTACTTTAGTTTTTATGATACTATGTGACATTTTAATCTTAATTCATGGTTCTACGCTGCATAAATATCAAAATATGTAATATATATATATAAAAAAATTAAATATTTTTAAAAAAACGAACCCGAACCCAAAAACCCCTTTTTCAAAATTTTGTCAAACTGGCGAACCGGTTCTTCGAACTTGAACCCGAACCGGCATCCTAGGTTCTTTCTAACTCTTGCAAGATTCATGGGTGCTCTAGAAGAATACACATGCATCTTGCAAAATGAAGCACATAATGCACAGATTTTCTGCATTATGCTGCTTTGGCATTGTTTTGTGTGCAATACAATTTTCTCTATGTTATATTTAGATTTGTTTGGAGCTCTATAATGGCTTATAATGTTCAAGAACATACTTAAGAGGCTAATAGCTCATTTTCAATCATAACATTAACAATTGTCCCAACATATTGTGCAGGTTTTATGTTGGAGTTGTGGACTCATATGATAAAATACAAAAGAAGCACAAAGTAAACCTTACAAATTTCTTTTGAAACTGAAAGCTACTTTCACAAGTTATCTTCTCTTGCATTGTTTTCAGTCGCTCAACCTGAAATTTCATTCTGTTGCAGATAATCTATGATGACGGGGACGTTGAAAAACTGATGCTTCGAAAGGAGCAATGGGAAGGTATTGATGGTAGTTCCATCCCCACGAAATTTTGTGAAACATACTAACATATTTTTCAATGATAATTGTCACATATTCTGTCGATTTTTACAACATATTGGTATTGCAAAGGAATATGTCTCATAGATACTCATCAGGCGATTATACCTGTTGATGAAAGTAGATTATTTGGATTCTTTATTCATACTTGAAAACCTTTCAATCGATGACAAAGCAAAGTAGATTCTTTGGATTCTTTGGTTATACTTGAAAACCTTTCAATTGATGACAAAGTAACCAGCATTTTAGAAAGTGGCCCTGCATTTACATGCCAGAGGCCTAAATTTAAGATTCACCATTTTTTAACCCCCAAAGTATCTCATTTTATCTAAACTTATATAGCACTAGATAATGTTCACATAAAACCTACAATTTGTGATAAAAACAATTATTCTGATTGCTTTTAATGGTAAATGCAAATGAATGTTTGAGGAGTCTCCTTTATGAATACTATGAGAGAGCTCAAGGTTGGTAATGAGTATCAGAATTGGTATGGATGGATTTACTAAGATTTAGTCCGTATTTACTAGGCATGAGAATTACTTTGAACTCACAATTGTGCAAAATGTTAAGTGACAACATTCCAACCATATATGATATGCATAGGTTTGGGCCAAAGTTGAACCGTTGTTTGACATCAGGGATCAATTATTGCTGGTTGAAACCAAGAATGTTTGACAAAGGGACTTAACAAAATGATTTGACACCTCGTGCGTAAGACCAGTATCAATATGCTTTTAGATTCCAAATTCACATCACTGATGGTTTTTATACAACAGCAAAGAAAAAAAAATTATTATCTGTAGATCGTCTACAATACAATGTAAAATTTTATTGATGTTTTTTTGAAATATCGTCATTCATTTATTAAAGGAAGGAAATGTACATTTATACAGAAGAAATCAAAGCTGACTTCTATCCAATTATCTATGGTTAAAGAATTGTTTGTTAAATAAATTACAACTGAATAATAGTTATTATTCTTTCATTGCATCCTATAATGAATATTGAGAAGATATTGGTGATTTGGTTTTCTATACAAATATAGAAGCTCAACCACATGTTATCCATCTTCAACTCTATAAGGAATCAGACCTACTCAGTTTGTTCTAATAAACCATCTATTAATGAGGGAAAAATTGGATAAATCAATCCAAGAAATTCCAAAATGTTTGTTGCAACACTATCTGAAAATCTGAACCCATCCTAGTCCACAAAGCTCTCAAACTCAATGAATATAGGAACACTTCAAAAAACTGTAGCAAAAAAAATCTATTCAAATATGATGACTCAAGTCCTCACAATTGCCATTTCCCCAAAACAGTGAATTTGCATCTCCAATCATTGATGCAATCACTCTTCAATCAAAGATGATCAATCTACAATTAACTATTGATGAGTGACTCATGATTAGTGCTGACTCCAATGAAAGATAATCAATCTACAATTGACCATTGGTGAGTCACTCTCATCACTAATGCTCACTCCAAATCATGATCATTCATAGCCAAAAACAATTTATCTCTATATGTGGTGTCTAATTCTCTGTAATCTGCAAACTCAAAATCTCAATCAACCTAGATATCTATAAACCTAGGACATGTGATATGGCCCATCCTCAAATCTCAAGTTTGAGGACCAAACAATGTCCAAAACTGTCACAAGCAATAACCTAGACAAAATCTCAACTGTATCAACAATGTCACACAAATAACAAATTTACAAAATATCTAAAGCAAACATCAACCACCTATGTTAAGTCTCCTCTTGAATCCTTCATACACATACCTATTTGTTGGAAACCGAAATTAATTATCATGCACATGGGATGTTTAAGAGACATAGTCGACACAAACACACGAACCATACACCAACCCAACCACCTAGCATTATCTCCAACTGTATGTCATTAATATTGCAGCTAACCTTATGAATATCATTTATTATGTAATTGGTTGTAAATTGAATAGATTGAGGATGTATTCCTTAGTGCTCCTTTGTGAGTATCTCCTCCAATCCATATTCTAACATGGTATCAGAGCCAAAGGTTTTGGTGATATTTGTGGATGGCACTTTGCTGGAATTGCTTACTAGGGCAGTCATTATGTTAAAGATGGTGATGAACGAAGGAGGAGGTAAGTCAAACAATCTGAAAGTTGCTGATTGCTGGCACATAAATCAAAGGAAAATGTTGTTTCAAGTCACTACTGAAGTTGTTCACTATAGATCTCACCGTATGTGGAGATCACTGCCTTCTAAGAAATGGAAAAAAGAAATCAGAATTTTTGTACTTGGAGTTGCAGATGTGAAATCGCAACCAACAAACAAAGAGAGATTAAAAAGGGTATCATGAGGTCACTATATGTAGGAATTGTTGCTATTGCAGGAGTTTATTAAGTTGCCAAGAGAAAAGTGTATCATGAGTGCCATACGTGGAAAGGTGAATCATGGCGTGAAGTAAATGGCCATTTAGAAAAGAAGGGAAGTTGAATTTGCCAGTAAGGACCTCAGATCTGTGAAGATAGACCAAACACCTGGACTAGCTGCTAGTCACAACAGTGAAAGGGAAAGGCAGTTTCAAAAACGTTTTATATTTGAAAGGTAGATCGTGACATAAAAATAAAGTTTGTTTGTAGTAAAAGTAATCTCTCATTTTTAGCCAAAGTTTGGTCAGCCTAATAGAAATTGTTGAAGTGTTTGGATTGGAGGTGAGAAGATTTGTAAAAGTTTGAGTAGATCCAGAAGATTCAGCTATAACTAAAGAAAGTAACTCAGAGAAAAGAGGTAAAATAAAAATCCCCCATAATATTGAGATGTAAATGGGCTTAAGTAATGGATTAATATTTTGTGAGTCAGCTTTGTTAAAAGGAGAATTCAAAGTATGTATTGTACCTGATTTTTGTTGGGGGTGCATGATTGGTTGTACCTGAAACCCCAAGAGTTTTTTGGTCCAAAGATGTAAAATTTAGCCATAGGCAAGTCTGGTTTCCCCAAGTTTTTGTAAGCCCTGTTGAGTCAGGCCTACATGGATTAATGTGATAATCATGTAGTGTGTATCCTCTTGTGAATAGAGGGATGTGACATCAAGTTGTGGAATAATCTAAGCTTGATGGTGAATCAAAGAAGGCGAATCTTTGATTAAAGGAGAATTGTGAGATAATGTAATCTCAAATTGTGAAGGACCAAGGTATTGTTTGCAGGAGAATTTAGCATATTGATGAACCATGTATCTGAAAAGGATTCCTATAGAGCAAGCGAGTATAGTGGCTGGGTACCCATGCATTTCGGTAGATGGATTACTTTTATATGGACTCAATAATAAATACAGGTACAAATGAAGCAACATATAGTCAGTGAAGAAAGCCCTAAGTGATGATCAAAAAGTTTGTGCATTATAAGATAGTTTCCCCATCATTTGAGGTTTGTGGTAATCCAAAACCATTTGTGAAGTTTTGTGGTTAGCAATAACCACTTGTGCATGAGGCTTGTGGTTAGTTAAAACCACTTGAGTGCAGAGTTTGTGGTGATTTTGAAACCACTTCATAATTGTATCAGTTAGGGATAAGCTGTAAAAACCCATAGTGATTATGATGAGGGGAAACTATATGAATGATAGTATTTGATAAGTGATTGTAAATGGGTACCTAACAAGGCTATAAGCCAGGACCCATCATTTCTAGATTATGGGGGGATTTCTAAAACAATTAGAAAATTAATTTATGGGGGATGTTGGAAACCTAAATTAATTATCGTTGACATGGGATGTTTGAAGAGACATAGTTGGCACAAACACACTGACCATTCCCCAACTGAACCACCTAGCATTATCTCCAACCGTATGTCACTAATATTGCAGTTTACCTTATGAACATCATTTATTATGTAATTGGCTATAAATTGAATAGATTGAGGATGTATTCCTTGGTGCTCCTTTGTGAGTATCTCCTCTAATCCATATTTTAACACTATTGCCCACCTATAAGGGAATCATACTAAAACATGAACTACAAAATGTATAGAATTAATCCTATAGGATAACTACATTGGAATCATCAAAAAAATCATAAAAGTTTAGATTAACATTGGAATCTCAAACAAGTTGAATACATAACAACCTAAATATCACTAACATCAAAAGTGGTAGCATCAATAATACTCAATACAATCTCATTTGTAGCATCAAACTCAATTGATAGAAAATGTATTACAACTATAGTATCTAAAGAAGTATCTATTGCCTCTCCAATAATTGACTCAACGAAGGGATTTGCAACACATAACAAAAGGTTGGACAATTTCTTTAGAAACATGGGTGCAATGACCAAAAGTCGAACATGGATGAAAGTCAAAACAAATAAATGACTTATGACTTCAATAGTGCTCCGACAACCACAATACGGACACAATTTAGGTTGAATCAATTTGATTGTACTTGCATTTTTAGGTGAAGACTAAAGAAGACCTGGATTCAAGGTTCCACTAGGAACATATGACCCGATAAAGCCTATGTACCCTGAACCACATCTGCCTCAACCACTCTTTAAGACTTCCAAACCCATACAATGGGTTTTGGCAAAGTGCCAAACTAGGAGACAACGATATCTTCTTTGGTGACACTAGTTGGCATTTGGAGAGAACATTGTTTAGGGTCATATGATTAGAGACAATATTTTTAGTTTTCGTCTAACTCTGTAGTGCTTCCCATGTTTGCAACCTATTTTATGCTTATTATTTTGATCCAAGCTAGACTCTTGTATGACTATCTTGTGACTATTCTTATGTGTTCTTTTGGTGTTGGCATTTTTGTGATGTACTTGATTACTAATATATTCTTTTGTTCATGGGTAAAAGCACAATAATTTGTCACCCTTTTACAAAAGAAAATGTTAACAACACCAAAACTGTAAAACTTCAAGGGCATAAAAGTCCCATTTTTGTTGAGTTTGAAGATGATGTAAACTGATGAAATTTGTGTAATAGGATGAATTATATGCCTATAAATTTTTTAAAAAAAAATTAAACCAAAATTAATATATTTTTTGAATTTTTAAATATATTTTTCATTTCCTAAAAAATATTGTAAATCAAGGAATTTACTTCCTGCCAAATCATTATAAGTAAAACATTGGTTTTTCCTCCAATTTCAAAATATATTTTAGATGACATGTATAGCTAGTGCAGAAAAATAAAAAATAAAAAAAGAAGTGTTTTCGATGTATAGTTTGCTCGTTATAAGTATTCAAAGTCGAACTTATTTGAAATCAACAATTTCTGTCTCCAGTCATTTTTCCCCTATCAAAACTATACCAAAAACTAAATAAATTACATATTATTGAAGAGGACTCTCTCCTCTAGTGTTATCTATGATTTTAAAAAATTTCTGAATTGATTTAGAATTTTTTTATATTATCTTAATCAACGACTTCTGAAAGCTTTAATAACCTACATGTAGCTTTTAACAAATTTGTCAATGTTTTGTAGTCGAAACAATATAAAATTTATGTCAAGAATCGAAGTTCTGAGATCTAGAAAATGGTACTTTTAGTTTTTTGACATTGTCTAGTTTGAGCAGAGAAAAAAACAGCAAAAGTGCAAACTTATTGATTTGATGTGTTTTTGGAGGTTTGGCTACCAACATGGCATGCCACCTAGGTAGACTCGGTTGAGTAGGACTCGGCCGATTCAGACTAGGCCGAGTACCCTTAGTGGTCGACCACCCGCGAGTGGTCATGTGGGCGACCCACCCTTTCAATTTGAAGGGTATATATAGAAGTTATTTTTTGAAAAAACAAATATCAATTGCGAAATTAAATCCTTATTTCAGAATATATAAGGGTTTTTGAAGCTAGGAGGCTTTTTTCGAGGAAGCTACAAAGGCATTTTGTGACCGGAGGAGTGTGACTTTGCAAGTTTTTTAATCAAGACGGATTCAAGCAAAAAAAAATTGCTTCTGTTTGAGCAATGGGAAATAAAAGGACTAGAACAAGGAAATATGATCGTAAAAGGGATGACCAAATGAAAGGTCATACGAAACTTATCGAAGAGCAACGGTCAATGTTGAAGAAGAACCTATCGATGTTGAAGAAGGTGCAACTCAACTAGGGGAGGATATTGGTAGTAGTCGAGGCATACGTGCTTATCCTACAATGCAAAATTTGGTGGAGATGAATGAGGATTAACTTGTCAATCAAATTGCACTGGAGCACCTGATACCTGAAAGCACTATTAAATTGCATGTCAAAAACACGTGGAAGGAATATTTTGAGGATAAAACTTTGGTAGGAAAAACACAATTGTTTGTAAAGTTATTCAGGAAAAAAGAAATGACTCCGGTTTTGGAGTTGTTAGGTGTTGATAATAGGAAAAATTGTACAAGGAGGTCAAGTAAAAGAAACAATAATTAAAAATTTGCAAGATGCATTGAACGTTGTTAACAGGATAGATCATGGAGGATCTGATTCAAATGCTGCTAGAAGAGTGTTGATGACTATGATTTCCAGTAAGAGATTGACACATAGAAATCAAGTTCAAGTAGTTTATGATTTACTCAAGGTATATCGAAGAACTGTTCAGAGATATATTAGGAAGAGAAATGTGTTGGATATGAACATTGAAAAGAATCGGGTACAAATTTGTAGAGTTCCTCGAAAAGATAAAATTTCTGAAGATGTAAGAAGACGGGTCATTGAATTTTGGACCAACCACTCTCGTGTTTCTTCCAATAGAAGGGACACTATAGATTAAAGATGAAGAGACCGGTATGAAGATTTCACATCCAAAACATTTTTTCGATACTACACAAAGTGAACTATTTGAAACATTCAAACAAGAATTTTCAAATGTGAAAATAGGTCAGAGAATGTTTGAGATGTTGCGTCCTTGCTTTGTACGCATAAATAAGGTTCGTGAAACATGTTGTCAAAATCATATTGAGTTTCACTTATACTTGCAATCATAGAAAAAGGTTATGGCAGTACTTAATCTAGATATGGTTCCTGGAAGTACAACAGAATTTGTGAAATCCATTTTATGTATTAAGTCGAAGACTCGGAAGAATTCAATGTCCAATGTATAAAAAATGAATGTAATGATTGTGGAAATTTACATAAATTTCCTTTACAATTTGATAATATTGATGTTACAACACTAGTCCAGCGGAAGAGATTTGAATATGAGAAATACCAAACGAAGACAAGACAAGAATAAAAAAAATTGCATTGAAGGAGAGTGAATTACCATACCTTCAGTTCATGGACAGATTTCGATCTATGATTTATCCACATATCCAACATTGTCACGGTGCATGATGGCAAGCTAAACAGTTTTGTGATTCCAAAAATTGTTTTCCACCTGGTTGTATTCTTTCAGTTGTAGATTTTGCGGAGAACTATACATTCTCTCCTCAAACAGAGCTCCAAAGTCAATATTATCATTCTGATCAAGTTGCAATATTTGTCCATGTGACCTATAGACATGCACAATTCGATTTGGATGAGATAGAAAGTATAGATCAAAATGAACGCATTATCATTAAGGAGGTTCATTTCTATATCAGTGATGATAAGGTTCATGATAGGAGTTATGTGGCTCATTGTTTCGGCATGTTTTTCTACAATCTTGCGAGTCGCGGCATAAATGTTTCACAACACTGGATCTGGTCTGATGGGTGTGCGGGTAAGTAAACTTGTATTAAATTTTCTTAAATAGTATTTCAATTATTATCTAGATATATTTTTAAATTAAATATATGTATAAAGTGTTTTAAAGTTTTTACACATGATTGTGCAGGTCAATTTAAATATGCAAAAGCCTTTAATTGGTTAGACATGCAACATGCTAGACACAATGTTAAGTTTCTTTGAAACTTATTTGAAAGTGGACATGGAAAAGGTGAGCATGATGGAGCAGGAGCATGTATGAAGCATACACTCCGACAACATGAACTTCAAAGTATGTATACATTTTCAATATTCAATTTGTTTGTAGTATACTAGATATATGTACGTGTGTGAACTTTAATCTTCATTTGATTGTTTGAATAAATTAATTTTATATTTACATGTACTTTAAATTGTTAAATATATCTAGGTAACATGATAGAGAATGCAAAGAAATTTTTTGAATGGTGTTGAAATCATTTCGCTACTCGAGACCAAAACACAACAAACATTACTTTTGGGAAGTGATAGGTATTTAAAACTAGAAATCATTTTTCAAACTCAAATTCTAAAAATTAAATTATCTCTAGGGTACATGTGCATTTCACATTTTTCATAATTGAATTGAGTTGATCTGACTTAAAATTTTATTTAATTTGTATCTAGATATCAATCGATCCAATCCTTACAATTGTCAATCAATTGTTGGAAATAGAAGTTTACATCAAGTGATGACGACAAGACAACACAAGCCTCCACTAATTCAACTAAGAGATAAATCATGCTATTGTGAAGATTGTGTTAAAAACAACACAATGAGTCAATGTGTTAATATTGCAAATGGATATGTTTCACAATGGGATCAGAAAGAGTTAGTCAGAATGCCTCCTTATGAAGATGATGACAATGACATAGACATCCATGATCCTATATATTCAGTTGATTATGAACAAGTTTCTGATTTAGTTGTTATAGGTGTGTGTTGATATGCATGTACATGTACATATATATTGATTAGGTTTTTATTACTGTTTATTAAATATACATATATAAATTGTACAAGTGATATTTTTGTTGTGGTTGCGGATCCCGAGAATGCAGAAGGTGTAGATTATTATCTCCTAAGATGCACCAAAGAAAAATCCAAGTTGGTGCAAGAAATTGTTGATGGTGATGGACAACAATATCCAACTGGTTCAGTTGTTATTGAAGGCACCTATTATCAACAAGCTAAGATCGACAACAATGGAGTTCAATTTATTGAATACATGCGTTGACAAAGAGTTCTACATTATAGTCACTTGGTTATAGTGACAAAAATGCAGTTTGAGACTGTGCCAAAAAAAAACACGTGGAAACCAAAAGTGGAAGTTGACTATTGAAGAACATAAAATTTTTTTGGAGATAATAAAGGATAGAGAGGATCTAGAGTACATGTATCAGGAGCTATAAATGATTTGAAATTCATGATTCTATTAATTTTAATGGATTAGACCTTCAGGAACTTGATACTTTTTCAATTTCAATTAGATTAGATTGATTTCAGATTGATTTTAAAGATTGTTTGAAATTATATCTAGATTGACTAAAGGTTTTGAATTAAGTATGAATTGATCTTCTATCTAGATTGATTAGGTTTTGAATTATTTGAACAAGTTAGATAGAAATTGGTTAAATCTATTGATTAGGTAAATTGATTATATACATATTGATTAGACTAAAGTTTGTTTAAGTTTGAAGTTAGATTGATTATATAAATTGATTCTGG
This sequence comes from Thuja plicata, assembly GCA_018584345.1. Taxonomy (NCBI): domain Eukaryota; kingdom Viridiplantae; phylum Streptophyta; class Pinopsida; order Cupressales; family Cupressaceae; genus Thuja; species Thuja plicata. The sequence continues at coordinate 906,417 of MU223851.1, forward strand.
TTATATAAAAGATCACTTGATCTATACTAGGTATGTTGATCTTCTATCTAGATTGATTAGGTTTTGAATTATTTTCAAGTTCTAGAAATTGGTTAAATCTATTGATTTAGGTAAATTGAAATTTAATTTTGAAGTTTGATTTGAAATTAAAATTTAATTTAAGTTTGAAGTTTGATTGTTTATATGTATTGATTAGACTAAAGTTTGATTTTAAATCAATTTTAAAGTTTGTTTAAGTTTGAAGTTAGATTGATTATATAAATTGATTATGGTTATATAAAAGATCACTTGATTACTTCTAGATTGAAAATTTACATAATTTTCTCTAAGATTAGATCTATACTAGACATGATCATCAAATATCAATTTAAACATTAATTTGTCACATACATCTACATATATCTATACATATACAATTTATAAATGTCTATGTAGAGATCAATGTAATTTACACACACACACACACACACACACACACACACACACACACACACACACATATTTAACACATGTAGATCAACGTAATTTACACATGTATACATGTACATAAATCTAAATGGACCTATCTAGATCAATGTAATTTACACACATATGTACATGTACATCAATCTAAATGTCTATATATGTCAAAATAAAACATGCATGTAACAATGTACAAATGTCTATATAGATCAACATAAAACATACATATCAATGTAAATATCTAGATATCAACATAACAATGTAAATGGACCTGTAAATATCAATTTATCAACGTACAAAGCACATGTATATATCAATGTAAATGTCTAGATTTCAACATAATAATGTAAAACATGTATCAACGTACAAAACACGTATATATCAATGTAAATGTCTGTATCTATCAATGTAAAACATGTGTATATAATCTAACTCTCATGTGTAAATCTAGATCAATGACCGCCATCACCACTGTGTGCAGGCCTATGTGGATCCTCGTCTTGTTGGACCTGAGTCTGTATGTAAATGTAACAATTTTAAAAAAAATTTAATTAATATATTTATCCAAACCAAGTTTTTTTCTAAATGTACATTTAAAATTGAAACATATTAACTATTTAAAAATAATTTAAATTAAATTTTACCTCTATATCCTAATGAATAAGATCAACAGGCTCCTCTAAATCTCCATATGCAGCGCCCATCGTAGTGTCCTATACCTAGTTCATATATATATATATATATATATATATATATATATATATA
>MU223851.1:907721-934556 GCA_018584345.1 Thuja plicata
TCCAATGTTAGATAACTCACAAGAATGTAAGGACATTGTCTCAGGATCAATGGCCTCATCCATAAGAAAATCTAAGAATCCAGTGTGAAATCGTGAGGTTGTATGTGTCTGATATAGGGGAGCCTGTGTATGTTGTCGAGGCGGTGTAAGATCATACACACTCTGTCGTGAAGCTGTAGGATGTATCTGGACATCCTCCTGTCTGGAGGTACTTGCCTTTGCATCTCCTCGTCCCTGACTGCTGCATGTGGAGGATCTCGCCTGGTCTCCTCGAACGAATGTAGGAATATCACACGGAGGAACCCCATGTGTCATAGAAATGTGCTGGTAAGCTGCTAGGAGATCACCGACTAAAATGGAGCTCATGTCGCGCAGACAATCCTTTGGTAGTTGTGATATCTCATATGGAGTGGGAAGATCAAATCGGATGTAAGGATTATGAAATGGACTAGAAGGATCAACGCCTACGCTTGTCCGGGATCTGAGCATGTACCTACCCACACGATCAGATGACAACTCATCGAACTGAGTCGCGATGGTGGAAATGCTAGAAAACATATCTACGCGTGCATCCTCAACTACAACATGTCCAGCTCTAGTGTAGGTCTCTAAACCTTTTGGAAGATCCAAAAGGTTTTGACCCACGAATGCCTTTTTACTAGGGGGTTGTGGTGCATCAGGTCGTCTACACTTATCATGATATCTCCCCCGACCCTAACCAGCATGTGGAGGTAAATCTGTGTAATCGACATCATAACCTAAATGGAACTCTGCAAACAATTGTTTGCAGAAATATAAGGGCACCTCATCCTTTTGGGGGCACATATGATGGGCCACCAACCATCTCGGATATATAAAATGAGCTACTAAGTCATCTGTACATTTTGTGACCCTATATTCTCTAACCACCTTCTTCTCTATGTAATGGGTCCCAAACATGTTCTTAACCTAAGTAACAGAAACATTTGAATCAACTGTCCTCCAACCCACAGTACCTATCACAGTGCTAGAGAGGCTATGGTAAAAAGCATCAATAGATGTATCATCATATGGATTGTATGATTCAACCTTCTTAATCATACTCATCAACTTTGTGCGAATGGTAATCAATTTCTCCCTATTAGGGAGGGTAGCACTATTTTGCAACATCCTCTCTAGCGCAGCTAGAGCGGCGTGCATCCTCGAGATAGTCTCTTGTCTACGACTATCTCGACTATGTAGGGTATCATAGCGGCCTGACAATGCTCGTGAGGCCTAACTACCATGAATGCTACGATCTGAACCAGTAGAGGCCATGTGACAAAAATGTAATATATAGAGATAAAAACTGCTCGCTGCAAGTGGGCACATACATGTGTACATTTAGTAGGAAATCAATTTTTATATATACATGTGTTTCAAAAAAGAACATGTTTAAATCAAAAAATTAAAAAATATCTATGCATACATATTTAAATTAAAAAAATTCAATTTACGTCTTCAACATGAAACATTTTTTTCAAACAAAAGTTCATAAATTTTAAACAAGTCAAATTGCATGTACATATTAACATAAATAGACATAATTTAACATACATGTCCATCTGAACAAAAACATCCATGACATCCCCTTAAGCATAAATACATCAAAAAGAAGATTCCATGTACATAACTTAAGTGATTTTATAAAAGACTTCAATATATACAAATTGATTAGCCTAAATTAACGAGCTACAAAGAATTTACAAATATGAAAATCTAATTCTATGAAATGTAACCTAGTACAAGACTTAGGATTTTGTTATGTGCTAATTTTGAAATTTGTGTACATAATGAGAATGTAGAATGATCAAGTTGTGACAAAAATATTTTGTGGTACGTTCTCTTAATAATAGGACCATGTATCCTAAATTGATTCCCTGTAATGATTGCTTCGGATTACTAAAGACTAACTCTTCACGAAACAAAAGTTATGCTTCTAGTTTACGTTTTGGATAAATTATATGTTTTTAGGCTTAAGTTTACGTGTAAATGTTTCAAACTTTTGGGTTTGAGTTTGGGTTTGCATTTAAGTTTGGGTTTGTGTTTATGTTTCAAAATTTTGGGTAAATTATATGTTTTTAACATCAATTATATGACCTAAAAACATTTATTTCTTGAAATTGAAGAAAAAAACTGCGACATTACAATCCTAAGTAAAAAAAATCATTTTACATATATATTTGTACAGCAAAACATTTTTTTTAAAAAATAAAAAAAATAAAAAAGGGACCTACCTCAAACTCGGTCGAGTTTCCTCTCTTAGCCCCTCAACCGCAATCGTAGCCCCTCAATGTGAAAATAAGGGGCTTGCTATTGTTTTTTGGGTATTTAAAATGCCCGATAGACTTGACCGAGTCTAACACGACCGAGTACTACTCAACCCAGTCTATTGGGCCACATAAGTGCCACTCGGTGCCGCGTGGCGCCCACGTAAACTCGGTCATTTTAGACTCGGTTGAGTCTGACTGGGCCGAGTACTCAGAATTAGCCTAAAAGGAGACAGATTATTGTGCTTTCACCCTCATATGATATCATTGTTGATGTGGATGGTTATACATGTGATTCAATGATGATCATATATGCATGACGACTGCGATAATGTGCCATGATGTTATATGCTGATGTTTGGATGCACACACACACACACATATATGATATTTTGGATTTGGCATTGCCAGTGGTTCCATGATGAGTGTGATTTGGTGTTATTGATCCATGTGTTGTGCTATGATTTAATGTCCCCATTTTTTAGCAGGTCATTGAATTGTTGGTGCCAGGTCATTATTGCGATCCTCGTGGTCTGGCAAGATGTTTAGAGGGTCATTGGTGTGAGCTTACTATTTATAGTATATCAATGGATAGTTCTGATGAGCTTAGATGAGTTAGAGTTGAATGATGCTCTCAGTTTTCATTTCTGGCTTCCTGTTTGGGCTCCAAGAATCTTGGAGAGAGCGTCTATTTTTAGTAAGTCACCCCGTTAGGTTCATTCATCATCTTTTATCATCAGGATCACTCCAGTGCAAACAAATTTTGATTTTGATGCTTCTTCAGTTGTTTTCACAAGGCGGGTGGATTATTATTATTATTATTTAATTAAATTTGCTAAGGTTGTCATTAGTGTTGGTATTATATGTTGGGCGTCTTAGTGTGATAGCTCATTGGAACCAGGATGAAAAGTTTTAAATCTTGAGCACAAGAAACAGGGACCTTGTGTGTCATAATTTCATGATATTGATGAAAAGGTCATTTTTGGAGCCAAATGAGTTAATAAATTATATTACTCAACATGTGCCTAAGTATAAAAAGTGCTTTAAGTGAAAGTGTGAGAGAAGACACTTTTTTATTATAAAAGCAATGCTTTGTGAAAGGCAAGGTATTCATGTTATTATCTTTTGATCATTTTATAAAACTTGTGCTCTGCGAATTCTGGAAAAGAACAAGGGTTTGTTCATTTGTGACAACAAGGAATTGGAAATTTCTTGATGTTTTGTTATCTTTGAATTGGTTAATTACCAATGAATTGTAGCAGTTCAATCTGAAGCATAATCACGCCAATGGAGGAGTTATGATAGCTGGTGTTTGGTTGAAGTGATCAGTTCTGAGATCTTCTACGCAACATTTCAGTGTTGTGTTCACGGCTTAAGGGATGCTTGAATGTGATGTCGCTATGTTTGGTGAGAGTTGTTCCTACTCTCCTTGACGCGGCCAGTATGTTAATCATGCAGCCAATTAATGAAGACTTGCGGCTAGCAATGTAGAAAGTATAAGAGGTAGCGTATTAATGTAATCTCAATTTGCAAATGATAGTGATCATCTCTATGGATTATTTATTCAGTTTCGCTATGATATTGTGATCTGTAATTGTTTTTATTTTAAATGAGAATTACCTGGTGTAATCGCTATTCTGGCATTTATATATTGGAAAATTTTATAAGAAAACATATATGTGATTTCAAAAGAAAGGTATAAAAATTATCTCTTAGTGTGAAGTGAATTTTGCATTGGAATTTCAAAGAAGAGCCAGGCAAGCTCATTGCAGATGGTATCAGAGCAGTTTTCATGCCATCCTGTGGGGGATTGTAAAAATTATATGAGTGATCAACACTCTATTTTCCAGTATGGACAGGTACAAGAAATCATATAACAGTAGACAGGTGAAACCATATAGCCATAGACATAAGGAACTTTCAGACAGTTTGTCTAAATTTAAAAGGCAAACTGATGCCTTGGTTAGACAGTTGGATCGTAGTCGGGATATTCAGGACAGGCTTAGTGAACAATTGTCAGATCCAGTTACCATTGACAAGGCGGCTAGATACATGGCTTCATTCTTGGGCATATCTTCTTCTCACAAGACACAGGATACGAGTTAGGTTGAGACGATGAGGGAGGTCAGGAGAGACCTACGGGGTGATTTTACAACTGCACTTGGGCCTAGCACATCAGTTCCAGAGATTAGTGTTCCTCCAATTGAGATACCCCACACTTTGATTGTAGGGTCATTTCCTATCTCATTGGACGAGCACATGACAGTTACATTGGACGAGCACATGACAGTTACATAGGTCGACAATTGCATGGAGACTCAGCACTTAGTTGATGATCATGTGATACAATAGGAAATGACGACTGCAGTTGATGTCAGTACCACACCAGATTGTACTATCGAGTCAGACAGTGACTCTAGTTCAGATTTCCAGGAGGATAGTTCTATGGTCGATGTTGAGGGAGTTGCTGATAGTGGGAGTGTTGTAGTGTTGGAGGATATGACGGTGGACTCTGGATCGCTAGAGGAGGAGGATGCCGCTTTTGAGGACTTCCTTGAGGAGATGGAGTCAGATCGTACAGATCTGGATAGTGACAGTCCCGAGATGGGGTTAGTGCAGGAGGTGCCAATATTCTCCTGTGTTGAGGATTTGAGCATAGAGTCTGCGTGTGATGATACCAGTGTTGAGTTTGAGACAATTGACACGGACTCATGCCAGCATGACTCAAATTCATTGGTTAGTAGGGAGTCAGATGAGGTTCAGTCTGAGACAGTTGAGGAGGTAGAGCCTTTGCTAGCATCTTGGTTTGCTTCAAATACTACCTTTGTGACTCCTGAGGATGACTCCACCAGTAGTGAGACATGTCTGTATCAGACCCTAGGAGAGGACTCTGAGTTGCTAGAGAGTGCACATCAGTCGTAGGATCTGGATTATTCAGAGGTTACAGAGGATGGGGTAGTTGAGAGTGTTAAGGAGGTAGATTATATAGCAGCTTCCTCATGTACAGAGGAGTTTGACAGAGACGTCTCAGAGGCTAGTACTCTGTTTGAGGACGTGAGTTCAGTTGTCAGTTCACAGAGCTCAGTTGGCAGCACACTTGGGGATAGTGTTTTTGAGAGGCGTATGTTGGATACCACTTCTATTTGCAGTGTGGACAGTATGTAAAGGGTGTTGCATAGGAGGCCAACTATTCAGAGCCATCATGTGACTAGTTAGTTGAGAGTCAACGAGCATGTAATTGTTACCACATTTGAGCATTTTGATGTTGCTCGGCAGCTGCTAGCTGTTTATGGGTGGGGTTCTCCTATAGATGATGAGCATGGTAGTTGTTACTTGTCCCTTATAGAGATTCATTCCTTACAGGAGGCTGTCAAGATTTTGAGACAAGATTATTTTTAGTTGGTAGCTGACCGAGATCACCTAGTTGAGTGGGGGAGTACAACATATGAGGCACTCTTGGATAGAGAGGATGAGGTGAGTGAGCTTACTTAGGAGCTCATGACAACTTATGAGGCTTTAGAGAGCACTCAGTTGGCTCTCCAGGAGTTACAAGTTTAGTTAGCAGAGGTGACTGTGGAGTTGGAGAAGCTTCAGTCTACACTAGCACCAGATCCAGTGCAGCTACATATTGTGGTGTCTGGTGATTTAATGATGTCCACAATTGGGGTTTTATGATGTGATGGAGTTGGGGATACATCCACCCTCAATTCTAGTGTTGGAGGTACAGGTTCACTTCCATTGGATATATGTGCAGTTGAGTTAGGCACTTCAGTAGAGGGTTGCAGTGTGCCTGGCATTGGGGTGGATATTCTGGTTGGGATGGATACTCTAGTTGGTAGCATTGCATCAGGTGATATTGTACAGGACATTATGGGTAGTGTAGTGGACCCGTTAGTGATCAGTGTTTCAATTCATGACACTACTTTGATTTATCAGCAAGGAGACATGGTATCACCCGATTTGGTTGTTAGTGAATGCATAGCTGGTGATGGTAGGCAGCTGGCTACATCACAGTTATACGATGACTAGTTATGGATCCGAGGGGAGTAGATGGATGCTACCACCTATAAATTTTACTACATAGAATCATTTATGGATCACCTTCTTGAGAGTTCAAAATTTCGTGAGGGATCTTACCGAGCTTCTGAGGGTGTTCTCATCCGGGGTACTGGCGCGATTCGGCGTTTGGTGAGAGAGATTGTAGGTACCTTGACTACGATGCTCCCTCACAGATATTTCAAGGTTGGGTTTGCTAAGAAGGTCACCCAAGACCCTGCCCAACCAGTTGTGCAGAGTTCAAGATTGGGGCCATCTTTGGGTACGCGACTGGTGGATGATGAGCCTCTAATAGAGATCAGAGCATTCTATCGTCATTACACAGTGAGGAGTACTCATTATGTTTCCTTTGACCCACATGTTGATGAGTTGATGGCACATAGATGTGGGTTGGCTCCTAGTCCTTATCATCCGTTATGGGATGGGTTCTCGCCATCAACAGTTGATGGGAGTTTTGGCTGCAAGTCAGTAACAGGTGACATGCAGATTTATGGTGACTGCAAAGATTATATGGTGGGTGGATATCTAGGTCTTGGTACAACTTTGTTTTGGGGTATTTATCACTATTCTGCAGATGGTGTACACACTCAGTACAAGTCAGTTGGGTGTGCAGGGGGAGTTCAGTGTGTATGTGATTTGAGTCACCCATACATCTTGGTTTTTGATGGTCCTGAGATTCATTTCTCTTGGGATCCGAGTAGAGACAGATTCAGTATGGGAGTGTGGGTGAGTGGTTGTTATGGATCTTTTTACAGAGACATTCTATTTATTTTTCAGAGGATGATACAGGAGCCTGCACTTTGCGCCAAGAGAGTGGCTTCCAGTTTTTCATGGGATCCAAGTGGATTGTGATGTTTCTTGTTCCAGTGATTTCTTGGGAACAAGCAATCTTGGGGAGGGAAGACTATAATTTCCCCATTTTTTAGCAGGTCATTGAATATTTGGTGCCAGGTCATTATTGAGATCCCCGTGGTTAGGTGAGATGTTTAGAGGGTCATTGGTGTGAGCTTACTATTTATAGTAAGTCAATGGATAGTTCTGATGAGCTTAGATGAGTTAAAGGAGTTGAATGATGCTCTCAATTTTCATTTCTGGCTTCCTGTTTGGGCTCCAAGAATCTTGGAGAGAGCATATATTTTTAGTAAGTCACCCCATCAGATTCGTTCATCATCTTTTATCATCGGGATCACTCTAGTGCGGACAGATTTTGATTCTGATGCTTCTTCATTTGTTTTCACAAGACAGGTGGATTATTATTATTATTTAATTAAATTTGCTAAGGTTGTCATTATTGTTGGTATTATATGTTGGGAGTCTTAGTGCGATAGCTCGTTAGAACCAGGATGAAAAGTTTTAAATCTTGAGCACAAGAAACAGGGACCTTGTGTGTCATAATTTCATGATATTGATGAAAAGGTCATTTTTGGAGCCAAATGAGTTAATAAATTATATTACTTAATATGTGCCTAAGTATAAAAAGTGTTTTAAGTGAAAGTGTGAGAGAAGACACTTTTTAATTATAAAAGCAATGCTTTGTGAAAGGCAAGGTATTCATGTTATTATCTTTTGATCATTTTATAAAACTTGTGCTCTGTGAATTCTAGAAAAGAACAAGGGTTTGTTCATTTGTGATAGCAAGGAATTGGAAATTTCTTGATGTTTTGTGCTCTTTGAATTGGTTAATTACCAATGAATTATAGCGGTTCAATCTGAAGCATAATCACGCCAATGGAGGAGTTATGATAGCTAGTGTTTGGTTGAAGTGGTCAGTTCTGAGATCTTCTACGTAACATTTCAGTGTTGTGTTCACGGCTTAGGGGGTGCTTGAATGTGATGCCGCTATGTTTAGTGAGAGTCGTTCCCACTCTCCTTGTCGCGGCTAGTATGTTAATCATGCAGCCAATTAATGAAGACTTGCGGCTAGCAATCTAGAAAGTATAAGAGGTAGCATAGTAATGTAATCTCAATTTGCAAATGATAGTGATCATCTCTATGGATTGTTTATACAGTTTCGCTATAATATTGTGATCCGTAATTATTTTTTAAAGAAATTGAGAATTACCTAGTGTAATCGCTATTCTAGCATTTATATTGTGGAAAATTATATAAGAAAACATATATTTGATTTCAAAAGAAAGGTATTAAAATTATCTCTTAGTGTGAAGTGAATTTTGCATTGAAACTATCTATAACTATTACAAATTTGTTTGGAGAGATTTCATGGTGTATTGGTTCATTTTCATTGTTTTTATGTGAAATTAAAGTTTTGTTGTATTTTTCTTCCAAAATTTGATTGGGTGAATGAATGGATGAAAGGAGTGCATTTTTGTGTTGGGAATGTGTGGTAAATCAATAGGTTTTAATAGATTTTGAGTTTGTTAAGTTTGAATTTTTCATGAAAAGGCTTGGAGGGTTTGAATTCACCCGATTTTAGGCAATTTTTGTATGGGAATAATATTGCAAAATAATTGGGCATGAAAGTCATATTATAATGATAGCTCATTATTTTGAATGTTTCATATGTGATTGTCTTGCATGGGCACAATTATTTCATGTGGGATTCAAGAGGACCCACACTCTTGATTGAGAATCAAATGCATGGATTGTCAAGGATAATGTTGACAATGAGCAATGTGCATTGGTGATTGATATGATTAGTGATCACACTATATCGTGTCATATGTTTGACATGGAATTCAGCCTTGGGTAGGTGTAGAGTGGAATTTGGGACCGGCTCCCAATGGAGGAACCAGGGCACAAAGTGGCCACCAACTTAACCCATTGGAGAGTAGTTAATTCAAGTGATAACATAATTTAAATGAATGAGAATATCATATTAATAATAACATATTAAATGATTCCATGTGCGTGCATATAGTGCTCTGTAATGGACCGAATGACAAAATAGACCTCCACCGTACGACACCCACAGTATTCCCTATGGTAACCCCTCTGTACACAAACAACACCTCCAGTGTACCATGCAACTTCAGCCGTATTTTACACACTTTTACCATACCATAAACACTTCCATCGTGTCATGCACACTTCCACCATACTGCACACACTTCCATTGTACTGTACACACTTCCACCATATTGTGTACACTTCCATCGTACCATATTTAGTTCTTAGATGATTCCATGATTGAATTGCAGAGGTCAATGACGGGGCCGAAATACCATCAATCTATGGAGGCAAATATTAATGTTGAGCAATAATATGTGCGCTTGATATGGAGACAACTCTAATGATACTTATGCCACAAATATAATACTAATCGCCAAATTTGAAAATATCCAAACAATTACGTCCAATGTTAGACACCTGAAGGAATCAATATCATCAATATTCTTGAGAACACAATATCGGATATCTTTGTCGAATACAAATTTGTCTTCAGATGAAGACTTCACACATTTGGAGCACACTGTGAAATATTGGAATGATGTTTCCAACTGGAGACTAGGGTGGTTGCTAACCACCGAGACTATAATTACAGACTACATAGGGTTTTCCACTTCCGAAACTGCACACAAGATAATTCCAACTAGAATCGCAAATACACGAGAAAATATAACTCCACGATGTTTTCCTACACTACCAAACATCACCATATAAAGGCCTCCAAGAAGTTTACCATGGGCAACATCATTTTATTTATTATATTATTATTTTGGCCCCCTTTTATTTTATAACTAAATTAATTAATTAAAGAAGTGCTTTATAATATTATTTAATTTTTGGGACCACTTAATTAATTTAATTAAGTCACTTTATTAAAATTGGGGACATTACATGCTCCCATAGACTAAGGACACATTGGTAGGAGGCATGGCATATCCAACAAGTCAAGCATCCTCATCTTCATGAGAGGTTTTCTCAGCTTTGCATGATTCATGATGTGGTGATGCAAGGAAACATTCCACTCTCAGACATCTTGGCTATGCGATGACACTCTTACCTCTGGTCTCTCCATCTGTTTCTTGTATAGGTTGAGTAGGGACCCCGTGGTGTTATGTATTATTGATGATTTCATTGTGTTTCCATGTCATCTCTTGTTCAGAGATATCCATGTGTTGGATAGCATTGCATGGTTGAGTGGTTCTATTCTCTTAATCTTCTTGGTCATGACGTGATCTTGGATCCCTTGTGATTGTAGTCATTGTGCTTAGATGTGTATTGATGTGTTATGGGTGTTGAAGCTTTATTGATTGATTGGTTACTGTGTATGCTTGGTCCATATGGTTATCTCTATGAGCACAGTGGGGAGTGCTTGAGGGTACCTCATGGTCGGGCGGTGTGACCAATTACTATTGGGGACTGGTGTACAGAAATTGGGCAGTCCCAAATGATGTCATACATATCTTTCACAATAAATTTATCTTTAATGTGCTCCTCATTTCTATACAATTACGTTGTTGAATTGTAAATCATAATAGTTTATATTGTAATAATGGTTCATGTTCTTTTTTCAAATGAAATGAGCTACATAGTTGTGTATTATGTACCCTTTGTGGTTAGCTAGCTTGTGTGTAGGCTAAGCGTCTAGTTTGGTAAAGTTATAGGTTGAAAAGGGCTTCAAATCTAGCAAAGGTTCCTAGATTTGTGCCTAAGCTTGTAAATTGGCACCTAAGAATCAATTCCTAAGCTAATCAGTGCCTAAGAAGCGGTGCCTAATCTTACCAATTGGAACCTCCGCTTCATTGGGTTGGGACATCTCAATCTCCATAGGCATTATAGTGGTGATCAATGTCTCTATTCCTAACCAGTGCCCATGTGGAGTGGCATCTCTATCTGCTTTCAGTAACTCTGCCTTTTTAGCCTCGTATGCTTATATTTGAATGTTGAGAAGTTTTTACATGCTTCCTAGATGACTCCTAGTTGGTTTAACACCCTATTTAACGATCAATGCATGCTTCATCGTCGTAGGAATACTTGGTTGGGTGTTTAACATGAATCATGAGTTAGATTTCACAAGACCTTGGAAGTAATTGATTGTATTCCACTTATGTTTGATATGTATTATTCTTGTCCTTCATATTATTATGTTCAGTAATGTTAAGTGATGCATATTTACATGTACTTGATAAAAAAAAAATCATTTTTGTTTGCATATGTTTTGGACTTCTTATCCAACAATTCCTTGGCAGGGCATTACATCTGGTATCAAATCCCAGGTTCATGCATTAGGAAATCTAGTTTATATGTGCTCATTATGTTTGGCATGTGTGATTGTATGTAATGTCCCTATTTTCATGAGTGTCAACTTTTAGAGGATTAGCCTATTTCTTGACCCTCATAGGCTAATGGAGTTGTTCAGAGGGTCCAGTTAGTAGAGCCAGAGACCTTTTCCCACTCTAATGATCAAGGATGTTCAAGATTGCTCTTCATTTGAGTCAAATCGGCACACTTACTATTTATAGTAAGTGTCTATTTTGGGTAAGTCAAAGTTTCTATCTTTAGAAGGACACCTGGACAACTTGCTAGTAGTATAGAGTTGTGGTGACATTGTCAGAGCTTCCGGTTTGAGACTTACTATTCATAGTAAGTCAAATTATGGTCAGAGCTATTTTTGACAGAGGCACCCAGACTCATGGTATGCACAGTGATTAACTCATTCATCATTTGGCTCAATTTCAGCGACTTACTATTTATAGCAATTCAGTAGATGTTAGAGAGGGACCCTTACTATTTTTAGTAAGGTAGTTGGATGCGCAATGGACACAATGGTTAACTCCCAGGTTCAGACAGGAACAAGAAATATCGATTAATTTTGGAGTTATGTTATTTTAATTATTAATAAAGTAATACTTTATTAATAGTTAATGATAAAGTGCCATTATAAAGTTATATTTACACTTTATGTGAATGGAGCCACTTAATGACTTAAAATTCATTTAATAAAGTGCATCACAATGACATAATATGCATTTATGGTTTAAGTGGACTTTATTTAAAAGGGATTTTTAAATGTTTTAAAAATATATTTTATAATAAGTGATAAAGTGTTATTTAAAAAGGGAGATATAAGTGTTTAATAAAGTATACTTTATATTTTATTGTGTGCATCAAAATGAGGGGAATGTAATTAAATATTATATTTCAAACTTGCAACAAGTTCACATGATAAGTTATACGAGGTGTAAGCTTCAAGCTCAATTGTTATTTGGAGATTTATATAAATACCTTCAAAGGGATAAATCAATTTATTCTATGACTTGTGCTTTTTCTTTTGTTTGTGTGGAGAAGAAATGGAAACAAGGGTTTCAGAAGTTTCAGCTTGGAGAATTGGGAATTCTTCATAGTTTTCAGCACTTTGAATTGGTGTAATATTCAGTGAATTGTGCAAATGGTGATGGCTTTACTCAAAGGCCATGATTGGGTTTATTGGTGAAGAAATATCAAGGGCTTGAAGAAAATTTGAATTCTCCTCTATTGCAGACTTGTAGCTTCATTATTGCAGGCATTGTTGATCGGATTTCAAATTTTTTACCTTGCTGCTATTAATTCCAGATTTCATTATAAAGGAGTTGGTGTAAATTTCAGGTATGAATAGAGTGTTTTTTATCATTGCAAAGTTTATTTTCTTTCCTGGCAACAATTTTGAAAGTTTTAGAAAATTACATAAGTTAATCTCGTCTGGAAATCCATTTAAAAAATTCAAGAAATTGCATATTTATTTCAAAATAATCATTCAAATATATCATTGCATAGCAATTCAGTGGGTTGGTGAAGTTAGAACTTGCAGGGGGTCTTACAATGGTATCAGAGCTTTCCTGCAAAGTGTTTGACAAATTTTCAAACATCCAAAATTAAACCATGGTCCAGTGTTGTCAGAGTTAGAACCCCAGGGGTTCTTACAGTGGTTCCCTGCCATCCTATTGGGGTGGAAATTTTTGAGCTCACACATTTGTTTTGAGTGACCAACACTCCTGCAGTGGTCTCGATTATGGAAAAATCTAGGAAATCAATTAAACAAGTGAACCAGTTGAACAGTATGAATAATCTTAGAAAGAAAACACATGCCATGGTGAAAGAAATGGAGAAGCTTAGACAAACTCAGGAAAGGATGGGTGAATTTCTTTCAAACCCAACAACCATAGAAAATTTAGCATGTTCTGTGGCATACATCTTTAAAGGGTCTACATCACAAATTAAAAAGGAAGAGAAACAAGATTCTTATGCAGGTGATGTATCTAGAAATATTCACAATGAATTTTCAGCAGTTGGTGACCAACATGCAACTGATCCCATGGAGATTAAAAATCAGATTTGCATTAAGGAAGATGTTGGGCACAAGACACTTCATGATGACTTCTTGATTGAGTAGAATGTTGGTACTTTCAATGCTCCATAATTTGTTATCAACCATGATAACAATTCTTATTTTTATGACAATAGTCCTTCATTTGAGCCTATTGATGGCGTTGATGGCAGGGCAAGAGCGAAAGCTGTTGTTGGTGCCACCTTGAGTTTTGACTCACATGATGAGAGTGTTAATTTTGCAGATTGCATGGAAAATGTGGCACCAACAACAAGATTTCTATGACAGCAGCGAGATGTGTTTGCATCAACATGAGATAGAAAAGGGTTTATGGGTGGATGATGTTGGTACTCATGATTTGGATACTACTGATGTTATTTATGAGGATGACTCATGCTGCAATGGGTCTAATTTGTCATATTATACCTTAGGAAATGAATCACAGAATTCATTGGTTGGTGATAGGTCCCAGAATTGCAACTTGCAGGGACTTATAGTTGCATAGGAAGTGGGAGCATGTGAGGAGATTGATATGGTAGTAGCTTCCACTTCATCAGATGAGTCACTCGTTGAGGTGCCTAGTAATAGTACCTTGATTGTTGATGTGTGCGGAGATGATAGCACACATGATGTTATTTATCATGAGGCGAGTGATGTAGATACAACCTCATATCATAGTGCAGATGGTGGGTCAGAGAGCTTACATAGGAGTCAGGAAATTCAGAGACATCATTTGACCGGGCAATTGAAGGTGAATGACAGTCAGAGTGCCACATCCATTGAGCATTTTTATTTTGCTTGTCATATGTTGGCTACTTATGGTTGGAGAACCCTTGTGACAGATGAGCATTGTGATCGTAGTCTTTCCCTTACAGGATTTCATACACTTCGGGAAGCCATTAGAATAATGAAACAAAACTATTTGCAGTTATTGGCTGACAGAGACTATCTTCTCGAGTGGGGTTGTACTTGTTATGATGCCTTGAAGGGAAAGGAAGAGGAGGTTGATGAGCTCACTCATAAGCTATGAGTGACTATGGATTCATTGAAGAGAGAACAGTTGGCCCTTCATGAGTCTCAGTCACAATTAGATGAGATTACTGTGGAGTTGAGCTTGGCTAAGTCTTCACCAATTATGGATACAATACATTCGTCCACAGTGGCAGTTGGTGATGACCTTATATTCACCCTTATGATTATTAGAAGGTTGAGGATGTGGCCACACTTATCACAATTACAGGTGTATTTGATACGGTTGGGATGAGTGCATCTGTTGAGAGTGGCAAAGAACCACATGTTGCATCAAGTTCCCTTGTGGTTACATCCACTATGGGTGTTTTTGGTGATGAGCCAGATGACATAGGTTATATCTAGAGCTATGAAAATCAGTGCCTTACCGAGGTGGGATATTTTTATCAAGACTACATAGGGAGGAGTACTCATCACTACTTTTCTAATCCACACACAGAGGATTCGAGGACACATCAGTGTGGATTGTTTTCGAGGTTGTGTCATCCTTTGTGGGGTGGGTATTTTCCATCTTCTATAGATGGGATCAGTGGCTGCAAGTTGGGTTACTTGCAGAGTTAGCACATCCATGGGAGCCTAGTAGAGGATGGAGCTAATGGTAGTTATATAGACACTTTCAGATGTTCTCATCTCCATAGTATGGATGTGTATGAGTTTTGTGTGCTTTGGGACCCGAGTGATGACAGGGCTAGCACAACACTTTGGGTGGGTCCCATTGATTGGCTTTACTACTTTGGGCACGGTGAATTTGATTTTAGAGTTGAGCAACATGAGTCTAAGGATGTTCCTTTTGGCAGAATTTTGTTTAGAGTTTGGGATCCTTCTAGTGCATCAAGATTTTAGACAGGGCTTGCTGAGGAGTTTTGGGATGTGTACATGGTGTCAAGTACATATGGTTTTTCTTTTGATCCTCATGTTCATGATCACTTTTAGGTGCACAGTTCAGTTGCACGTGTTGGACAATGTGCATGACAACTCACCTTGTGCAGTTTCATAAATCAAACCTTATCTGCCTTCCGAGGCTCTCTTGTATGAGATATACACTACTGCGACATCTACCATTAGGTTCGATGTAGTTTGAAAGGTTTTGTCAGTTGTACAAGTGATGATGTTACAGGAGCTAGTTGGTGATCATAGACACACTACACGATTCTACCCTTGGGATTCGGGTGGACTAGTGCATTTTTTTATTCTAAGATTGCTTGGGAACAAGAAATTTTAGGAAGTGCGGACTTAATGTCCCCATTTTCATGAGTGTCAACTTTTAGAGGATTAGCCTATTTCCCGACCCTCATAGGCTAGTGGAGTTGTTCAGAGGGTCCAGTTGGTAGAGCCAGAGACCGTTTCCCACTCTAGTGACCATGGATGTTCAGGATTGCTCTTCGTTTGAGTAAGATTGGCACACATACTATTTAGACTAAGTGCCTATTTTGGGTAAGTCAAAGTTTCTATCTTTAGCAGGGCACTTGGACAATTGGCTAGCAGTATCGAGTTTTGGCGACATTGACAGAGCTTGCAGTTTGGGACTTACTATTTATAGTAATTCAAATTATGGTCAAGTTATTTTTGACAGGAGCACCCAAACTCATGGTATGCGTAGTGATTAACTCATTCGTCAATTGGCTCAGTTTCAGGAACTTACTATTTATGGTTAGTGGATGTTAGAGAGGGACCCTTACTATTTTTAGTAAGGTAGTTGGATGCACAATGGACAAAATAGTTAGCTCCGAGGTGCAGACGGAAACCATAAATAACAAGTATTTATGGAGTTATGTTATTTTAATTATTAATAAACTAATACTTTATTAATAATTAATGATAAAGTGCAATTATAAACTTATATTTTCACTTTATGTGAATGGGGCCACTTAATGACTTAAAAGTCATTTAATAAAGTGCATCACAATGATATAATGTAACTTTATGGTTTAAGTGGACTTTATTTAAAAGGGAGTTTTAAATGTTTTAAAAGTATACTTCATAATAAATGATAAAGTGTTATTTAAAAAGGGAGATATAAGTGTTTAATAAAGTATACTTTATATTTTAATGTGTGCATCAAAATGAGGGGAATTGATGCAGTAGCATCTTGGCTACTTGTTGATTTTCTTGTGATTTTCTGGCACTCGGTGAAGGAGGTGGATGTGCTTGGTTCCTTTGTTGACCAAGTTGGTGCTCTGTTGCTCGGGCATGCTTATTTTCTGATGCTCAGGTTTGTCTTTTGTTGCTCAGTGATGCTTGGCCCGAGTCACTCTGTTGTTCGGTCATCCTTTGCCCGAGTTGTTTATTTTGGGAGTTGGATCTTTGGTCGACTTCTTTATTTAATTTTTGTTGCTGAATTGAATTGGGGTCTCTCATTGGGATCTGTGTGGACCTAAATCTGGGTCTCTCTTTGGGATTTTAATTAATTGTAATTGCAAGGCCGACTTTTGGCTTGCTTGTTTGGATTAGTATTTATAGAGAGGTTTGGGTAGTAGAGGGAGAGAACAGAGGTAGGAGAAGAAGAGATGGAATATTTCTTGTGAGATCTGTGGATCTGAGATAGTGGAAGGAAGTTGGAAGAGCTAGTGGCATGTTGGCTTAGGAGGCAAGAAGATTGCTTGGTGGCTTGCGAGCACAAGTTTAGATTCTGTCTTGGAGTTCCTACAAAGTTTTTGTGTGGTGTGTCACAGATTTGGACTAGTTCGGAAGGTGGAGCTGAAGCTTGCAGTGAGTTGTTGTGTATTGGTAGATGGTAAATGGTCTGATGCTTGCAGAATATCTTGGTGTTAGATCTTAGTGTGATTTCATTGTATTTGGCCCTAACCGAGAAGGCCTTACATCCTGGCATGTTGTATGTAATTTGATGATCTAAGATAATATAAAATTGATATCGATATATCTTGAGTTGTGTGTTATTCTGGTGTTGCTGCAAGTTTGGATAGTCCTTCATTGGATCCTCTGACCTTGACTGCATCAAGTGGTATCAGAGCTGCTGGTTCATTTTGTTTGGGAGATTAGTTGCAGATCTGTATTCCTAAACCTATGAGTCATGGCCTAGTTGTTCGTGAGGTGGCTGATGGTGGATCGCACTTACAACAACTTGGAGGTTGTCACAAGGTGGTCAGAATTGGATTTGTTGCAGAGGGTTTTCAAAGATCTTGGAGAGATGCTTTTGAGAAGATTGGACCCTAGGATGGTTGATTGGATGGTTGAGGATCTGCTAGTTGAGATCCGTAGTGATATGGAGAATCCGAAGACTAGGGTCTTGGAAGAGATTAGGGCTACTTTTGTTGAGCTCGGTAATCCCAGATCTGTTGCTGTTGTAGAGGTGGTTGGTTTTCATACTCGGATGGATGGATATGATGTGGAAATCGTAGAGCATCTTGTTGTTGATGATGAGATTGCTTATAAGGAGGAAGATGTTGATTATTTTGTTGATCAATATGAGATTGTGGATGAGGCTGGTGAAGATGGTGGACATCTTGATATGTTTCATGTTGATAAGCTTGAGTGCTTTGATGAGGTTACTGTTGCTAATGGTGATGTTGGAGAGTTTCAGACTGACTTGGTTCGGTTGGATGTGTTGGCATGGAAGTTGTTGTTCTTAATCTTGAGGATATGGAAACCTTTGGTGAAGATGAAGTGGAGTTGGTGTTGTTCAGATGTTTCCTTTGGTAAGAAATTGTGGGTCACACTTTTCTTTGTACCCCAGGAGTCTGATGATGTAGCATCTTGGCTACTTGTTGATTTTCTTGTGATTTTCTGACACTCGATGAAGGAGGTGGATGTGCTCAGTTCATTTGTTGACTGATTTGGTGCTCTGTTGCCTGGGCATGCTTGCTCCGAGTGGTTTCTATTGCTCGGGTTTCTGTCTCGGGCATGCTTATTTTCTAATGCTTGGGTTTGTCTTCTGTTGCTCGATGATGCTTGGCCCAAGTCACTCTGTTGCTTGGTCACCCTTTGCCCGAGTTATTTATTTTGGGAGTTGGATCTTTGGCCGACTTCTTTATTTAATTTTCGTTTCTTAATTGAATTGGGGTCTCTCATTGGGATCTGTGTGGACCTAAATCTAGGTCTCTCTTTGGGATTTTAATTAATTGTAATTGCAAGGCCGACTTGTGGCTTTCTTGTTTGGATTAGTATTTATAGAGAGGTTTGGGTAGTAGAGGGAGAGAACAGAGGTAGGAGAAGAAGAGCTGGAAGAGTTCTTGTGAGATCTGCGGATCTGAGATAGTGGAAGGAAGCTGGAAGAGCTAGTGGCATGTTGGCTTAGGAGGGAAGAATATTGCTTGGTGGCTTGAGAGCACAAGCTTAGATTTTGTCTTGGAGTTCCTACCAGGTTGTTGTGTGGTGTGTCATAGATCTGGACTAGTTCAGAAGTTGGAGTTGAATCTTACAGTGAGTTGTTGTGTATTGGCAGATGGTAAATGGCCTGATGCTTGCAGAAGATCTTGGTGTTAGATCTTAGTGTGATTTCATTATATTTGGCCCTAACCGAGAAGGCCTTATAGCCCGGCATGTTGTATGTAATTTGATGATCTGAGATAATATAAAATTGATATCGATATATCTTGATTTGTGTGTTATTCTAATGTGTTATTCTAGTGTTGTTGCAAGTTTGGACATTCCTTCATTGGATCCTCCGACCTTGACTGCATCAGGAATATAATTAAATATTATATTCCAAACTTGCAACAAGTTCACATGATAAGTTATACGGGGTGTAAGCTTGAAGCTTCAAGCGCAATTTTTATTTGGAGATTTGTAAATACCTTAAAAGGGAGAAATTAATTCATTCTATGACTTGTGCTTTTGCTTTTGTTTGTGTGGAGAAGAAATGGAAACAAGGGTTTCAAAAGTTTCAGCTTGGAGAATTGGGAATTCTTCATAGTTTTCAACACTTTGAATTGGTGTATTATCTAGTGAATTGTGAAAATGGAGATAGCTTTACTCAGAGGCTGTGCTTGGGTTTATTGATGAAGAAATATCAAGGGTTTGGAGAAAATTTGAAGTCTCATTCATTGCAGACCTGTAACTTCATTATCTCAGGCATTGTTGATCAGATTTCAAGCTTTTTACCTTGCTGCTATTAATTACAAATTTTATTATAAAGGAGTTGGTGTAAATTCCGGGTATGAATAAAGTGTTTTTTTATCATTTTATATGAAGATATAAATAATAAAATTCAATTGCAGCACTCATATAGTTGAACTTTATTTCAGTTTGTTACTTCCTGCAAAGTTTATATTCTTGACTGGCAACACTTTTGAAAGTTTAAGAAAAATACATAAATTAATTCTCCCCTCGCAATACATTTAAAAATTCAAGAAATTACATATTTATTTCAAAACAATCAATCAAATATATCATTGCATATCAATTCAGTGGTTTGGTGAAGTTAGAACCTACAGGGGTTCTTACAATGGTATCAGAGCTTGCCTGCAAAGTGTTTGACAAATTGTCAAACATCCAAAATTAAACCACAATCGAACATTGTCAGAGTTAGAACCCCAAGGGTTCTTATATTGTAGTATTTTTTATGCTTCCTTTGTGCTTTAATTATATTGCGAGAATGAATTTTATTTTTATACTCTCATTTTATTGTGAAGGATGCCTTTAAGGAATAGAGATCTTGGGCGAGTCATGGGTCCTTGTATGGGGACAAAATGAAATCCTTGTCAATTAGAACAACAAGAGGATCATCATGAGGAAGAACAACAAGATGAATAGTAAGATGAGAAACATGATAAAGAACAAGAAGAGTAGCATGAGGAAGAACAGAGGGGTGACAGGAATGATGGCTTTTGGGGTCCTTAGGTCCTCAATATTTTACGGGAGATTATTGCATGATTGGGACCCAAGTAGGATATGTCCCAACATGAGGAATCACAAGGACATCAGAGTCACCGGTGTTAGCAAGAGTGATCTTGTATCCCAAGAGGATTTAGGATAGAGCATGGGAAAGACAAGGAGAGCCCACGCAAGAGAGGTCGGGCAGAGGAGGATGGGGATACTCTTTTAGCAGGGCACATGAGAGATGTGTTGAGATCCCATCCACCCACTTTTGATGGACAATGTGGAGGTACAAAATCATAGACATGGTTGATAGATCTAAACAGGTTCTTTTCTATGCACCCTTACTAGAGAAAAATGAAGGCTCGATGTGCCATCGTGCACCTTAGATCCTTTGCATCTACTTGGTGGCGTATAACGAAGTAGAATCTCCACCTTGATATATTTACAATTTCATGGGAACTCTTCCTGGATCAATTTACGACTCATTTCCTATCTGAGCATTATAGACAGAGACATGCAGATGAGTTCCATGACCCGAGGGAGTTGACTATGATAGTGGATAAGTATGATATAAGTTCTTTGAGCTCAAGTAGTATGCTAGCTATTTAGATGATGAGCCTATGCTTGTACAACACTTCATTAGGGCCCTAATACCCGCATTAACGGAGGAGTTTGGATGTTTCGGCCCAGGACCCTAGAGATGGTAGTGGAGAAGGAAAGGGTAGCAAAGGATAATGTGGCCAAGGGCCTTGGAGGTCAGATAGGAGTGTAGATAGGTAGTGCTCCTCCAACTAGATCAGGTGCATGAAACATAGAGTTACAACCCATTGGGTCTTCTAGGGCACAAGAAACATCGTGAAAATCATGACAGTAGCAAGATTAGACTTCCTCTCATAACCATTAGAGTCATTATAGGGGCAAGACCCCATTTAAGAGAGAGCACCATTGGCATCATGTGCGGCATTATGAACATAGTCAATAGATCAGACTGCACACCAAGGTATAGATAGAGCTAGTTCCTACCATTCGAGTGCACCCTCTATAGGGCGTAGTTTTAGAGACAAAGGATGTTTTGCATGTGGCCAATACGGTCATATAACCACTCATTGTCCTCTTGAATCAGCATCATGATTGAGACAGACTCAAGCTACTTCTGAGCCCATTGTAGGAGATGCAAGTAGATCACACAAGTTATTCTCAACAGTTAATAATCGTCAAGTTGAATATCATGGCACTATTGTTGAGACTTCACGTGTGTTGTGTGGGATTACCACTTTTTCTTTATTTGATTATGGTGCTTTTGATTATTTTATATCCCCCTCTCTGTGGATCGATGTGGGCTAGTGGTGGCAAAGCAGGCAGATAGATGATAGGTTGCATTAGCCACGGGCTTTAAGGGGATTGTAGATGTCATAGTGTGTGGTTGTGAGTTGTATATGGGTACCTTCAACACCACTATTGATCTTTGCATCGTGCCCTTGGGATCTTACAGAGTTGTTTTGGCTATGGATTGGTTGGCTTCCCATTAGGCTTGCATGGATTTTCGAGGGAAGTTGGTTCAGTGTGTAGATGACACAGGTGGAAGAGTGGAGCTAGTAGGAGTCCAAAGACCCATTTCCCTTTCCATGATCTCGGCTATGCATCTGAAGTGGAGGATGAGGCAAGGATGTTATTTGTTTGCAGTCTCAGTGAGTGATCTAGATGAGGGTGAGAGTTGGGAGGTATCTCTTGATGACCACCCACTTCTCTGAGAGTATGCAAATGTGTTCTAGAGTGAGATAACTGACATGTCATCTTAGTTTGACATTGATTTTTGTATTGAGCTCATTCTTATAGCTAAAGATATTTCTCAAGCACCATATTGTATGATCACTCAGGTGTTGAGTGAGCTCTAGTTGTAGTTAGAGGATTTGTTGGATAAAGGCCATATTTGTCCTAGTGTTTCTCCACGGGGAGCACTACTCATCTTTTCCAAGAAAGACAAATCTCTTTGCTTGTGTATTGATTATTGGTAGTTGAATGAGGTAATGGTGAAGAACCAATACCTCATCCGAGGATTGATGATTTGTTTGATTAGATGAAAGGAGCTAGAGTGTTTTCCAATATAGACCTCAATTCAAGGTACCATCAGCTTTGTATTCTTGAGGATTACATCTATTGCAAAACATTTCATATTCGTTATGGACATTATGAGTTCATAGTTGTCCCTTTTGGGTTGACCAATGCTCCTTCAATGTTCATGAGCTTGGTGAATGGGGTATTCTACACCAAACTTAATCGATTTGTGCTAGTATTTCTTGATGATGTTTTGGTGTATTTGAGGTCTATGGAGGAACATGACAGCCATTTGTGCTAGGTTTTGTAGTACTTGCGTGATAATCAGTTGTACACCAACCTAGTGAAGTGCAATATTTTCGAGATTGATGTGGGGTACTTGGGTCATATCATCTCACAAGAGGGAATTGTAGTGGATCCCTCTAAGATTAAAGCTATCTTGGAATAGACTATGCCAACTAATATAGAAGAGGTTCACAGTTTTATGGGTTTTGCAAGATATTACTACCGCTTAGTGAGGGATTTTTCTTGTTTGGCTCATCATATTACTTCCATGTAGTGGAAAAAGAAGAAGTTTGTGTGGTCAGAGTAGTGTGAGGAAAAATTTTAGACTCTGAAGGAGCATTTGACCAGTGCACCAATTCTAGTAGTGTTTGACCTTGTAGATGATTTTATTGTGTATAGATGCATCCTTAGATTCTAAGGGTATTGGAGCGGTTCTTATGTAGGAGGGACGAGTAATAGTTTATGAGTTTTGTAAGCTTAAGGATCATGAGATGAACTATCACACTCACGACTTGGTTTTAGCGGCAATAGTGCACGTACTTACATGGTGGAGACACTTTTTATTGGGTCAGCAGATTGAGTTGCATAGTGATCACCATAGTTTGCAATACATTTTCATACAGCCAAACCTGAATGCACGACAATGGTGCTAGATGTATTTCCTTTGTGAGTATGATTTGGATTCCATTACATCAAGGGGAAGGAGAATGTGGTTGCAGATGTCTTGAGTAGGAGGCATGATATTTTGGTGTTGAATCTTGGTGTAGATTTGTGTGGTCGTATCCTTGAGGCTCTTCCTAGTGACACATGGTACCAGGAAGTAAGGGCAGAAATAGAGTCTGGGAGAGCTTTAGAAGGTAGATTTGAGGGTTTTTCCTTGGATTTGAAAGGACTTTCACAGCATCATGGTCATATTTATGTGCCTCCATCAGATAATCTACATTTATTGATACTCTCCGAGGCACATCGTGCAGCTTATTCGACACATCTGAGTGTGAAGAAGATGGATGCCAACCTTAGAAAACTATACCATTGAGAATATATGAGGAGTGATATCACCAATTTTATTTCTAGATGTCTAGAGTGTCAAAGGGTGAAGGAAAAACACCAACATCCACTAGGTCTTTTGTAGCCACATGCCATTCTTGAATAAAGTGGGTCACGATATCTCTTGATTTTATTATTCAGCTACCCATGTCGTCATGTCGCCATGATGTTATTATGGTTATGTTGTCTGACTTTTAGTCACCCATTTTTTTGGCATTATTGGAGTCAATCTGGTTATGTCTAGGTCTAGGTCCCCTCTAGGATAGGAAATCTTTGTCGGGTGTCCCTTCCATTTCCTTCTTGCTTCAAGCTGGGTGGGATGTTTTAAAAGTCTTTATGTTGGGTAGGTTATAGATTCCAACCCGGCAAGGATTGTGTGCTCCTATTAATGATTATTTTCAAGCAAGTCGGTGATTGAAATCATATGGATTCATCTGGACAGCATCATATGGCAATTCTCAAAGTACGCATAGTCAGTTGTTTCAAAAGTACTTCATGGAATGCAATAGAAACAGTGTGCAAGATTAAGAATTCAATTCTCTGAAAACAGTAAATAATTGCATTCTTTCTTCATTCAAAAGAAGGAATTTCCTTTGGAGTTGATGGCTCTGTTTGCAGTAAGAATTCAAGAAAGGTAGTAAAACATGAAATGAGGACAGCATGATATGAAGTTCATAAGTCATCTAACTCACAGGCTGGGATCATAAACGATACTGCAAGGTGATGCGCGGGTTGATCAGTTGAAAATGTGCAACAGAGCCGAACTTGTACTCGCCCAATGTATTTTTCACAGTCAATTAAAGTTGGTGCTTTTCATAATTTGAAGGCATGGATCGATTCTTTAAGTCTTCATGATCCCAACAGTGAAAACAACGTGCAATTTGGTGCTAAAATGAGGAAGTTATAAGACGGCGGGTTTCTCAATTTCGGCTACTCCATAGCGGCTTTCGCACCTCTYAGGTGATTTTYCGCAAAGAAGAACTTTGCACTGTGCGGGTTTYGCACTTAGCTGGTGATTTTYCGCAAAGAAGAMCTTTGCACTGTGYGGGTTTCRCACTTAGYTGGTGATTTTCYGCAAGCTTAGTTATAATAAGGTGGGCCTGATTTATTAAAAAGGAATRTTATGTTATTGTTTTAAAAGATCAAATAAAGCATGTGCTTTAAKTTAAGTAGCCCGCGCATTTAAAAAYGACGTGCAGAAAGASASGTAGTGGCTTMTCCATTATGYRGAAATCGMACCTACTAGGTGYGATTCCCACAAAGAAGGGTCTTCACATATTGCGGGTTTYGCACCTCCYWCATACATTTTYCGCAAAGAAGGATTTTTTCGCACCTACAATCCAAAATCCCGCCAGCCTCTATCTTAGAGATTTCAAATTATTTCAGAAAACTAATGATCTGGGTCATGATAAAATACCTCAAAGAGGATTTCATCTTCAGGAAGTTCAATCTGAAAATGTGTGCAAAGTGGTGAGGCGGAAAATTCAAAATCCAGTGCGCCGGAGCCAGTTGCGCACTCAGTTTGTCAAATCCCGCCAGCTTGTATCATGGTGCTTTCGAAGTCTTATTCAATTCTGATTATCTGGGTCATGTTTAAATGACTCAAGGAACATTTTTGGCTTTGAAAGTGTAGCCCCAAAATGCCTCTAATTCCCAGAGCGGAAACTCATAATTTGAATGCTCCAATGTTCATTAACTACAAAGCTCGAGGTTGTAACAGTGTAGATGGATTAAAATGGCACTGTTATTGTTTTGTATTCCCTAAACAAAGACCAAAACATGATCTAATCATTGAATGAGCACAGATATATGACAGATATCTGCTGGAATAAGAAGTTCCCAGCCGTTCTAACAATAACCGTAACGTTATGGCAGAGTTCATGTGTTACTATATTTTCTTGCTGTCGAGCACGTGTCCAATGTGATGATGTGAGTACAAGATGAAGGAAAACTCAAAGAAATCAAAGATGGTAGTAACTGAAAAAAATGAACGTGCAGTGGTTTAAGTTCTTTCTAAGATCGGGTGTGTTCTTCATGTGCACAGAGCCAATTTCGTGTTCGCCCAACACATTTTTTACAGTCAATTGAAGTTAATGTTTAGGATGATTTGGATACATATATTGATTCTCTGGTCTTTCACGATCCTAGCAGTGAAAACCACATGTAATTTGGTGCTGAAATAAGGAAGATATTGGAAGGCGGGTTTTCCAATTTTGACTGCTCCAAGGCGGAGGCCACACCTCTCAAGTGCATTTTCCGCATCTCACAAATATGCATTAACTATATGTTAAGTTGAAGTCTAGTGATGCGGAATGGTTTGTTTTACTCCAAAGAACACTCTCCAACTTTCAAAAGTGGAATTCATGCACTGTAGCAAAAAGCGGAAATTTGAATTTTAAGTGCGGCATTACCATTTTCGCACTGAAAACTCAAAAACCCGCCGGCCTCTTTCTTGTGTGGTTTTGAGTATTTTTAGAAACTAATCATATGGGTCTCAATAAAATCTCATGAAGAACATTTCATCTTCAGATAATTTTGCGTGAAAGCGCCTGGAAATAGTCATAGCGGAAAAACCCAAATGTAAGTGCATAGAAGCCATTTTTGCACTGAAAACTAAAGAATCCGCCGGCCGATATATCCATGGTTTTGAAATCTTTTAAAATTTTGACCACATGGGTCATTTTGAAATCATTCAAAGAGTAAATGATGTTTCAACTCCGTGGCCCAATGGATTCAGTTCGATAACGCTGGTTGGAGATGAAGAGTTTCAGATTCCATAGTGACTGTTCGAGTTCTCAGATTTGAAAAGTCTTTTTCTTTGCATTCTGTCTCTTTGTATTCGAAGAAGAGGGAAGGTCATTGGCTCTTTGAAGCCTGATGTATTGTAGATTTTATAAATTTTGTAAAGAATTCAGTAAAGGGGTCGGCAAACTTGTTAATGAAGCAGAAGTGATTCTATTTACAGAGGCTTTGTCTCATGTTTGTTGCGCCATTTTAGTGAATCATTTGCATTTTGAATAGATAGAACAG
>MU223851.1:943210-956534 GCA_018584345.1 Thuja plicata
CTGGATTCTATTTCATGTCTGTGATTGCAGTGAAAGTAATTCTATTTGCTCGTCATGTATGATTCTTCTCCTATTCATTCAGTAATTTAGGTGCATCAGAATAGAAGGTACAATTGTATGCGAAACTATAATTCTTGCTTGGATTCTATTTCATGTTAGAAGTTGCAGCGTAAGCAATTCTATTTTTTTGTCCATGTATGATTCTTCTTCTGTTCCCCTCAGTAGAATATGCATTTTTAGAATAGGTAGATTAGATTTGAATATAGATTAAACATTACCCTTGCCTGAATTGTTTGTGTCTACAAGCAATTTGGTTAAAACTCATAATGAATAAATCCGATGATCAATAGAAAGACATATACATTGCATATCAAACACAATCAGGGAGCTGTACCTATCAATTCAGAGGGAAGTGATAGATGATTTACACTGACCCATTTGTTGGTGACATCCTTTTGTTCTCTCACCTTGGGTGTTAAGAAGAGTCAGAGATTATAAATCTAACGGGGGGACAAATTGTTAACCAACAGGTTACTATGGACAATTTGTCCAAGGTGGCTCACTTCTCCCCAACGATATCCTCCTATACCACAACCAATGTAGCACGATTATTCATGGAGGATATAGTTCAGTTGCATGGTATCCCTCGGAAGATCATATTGAATAGAGACCCAGTATTCACTTTAGCATTGTGGACATGTCTCCAACATGATTTGGGCGCTCAGATCAATTTTAGTTCTACATATCATTCAAACGCGGACAGTCAGAAAAAGCGAGTTAATCAGGTTTTGGATGATATGCTTCATATGTATCTCATGGTTCAGCAGTCGCGATGGGATGACTACTTGTACTTAGTAGATTTTGTTTGTAATAATGGATATCATAGTTCTCTTGGTATGTCAACTTTTCAAGTATTACATGGGAAACTTTGTTGTGCGCTTTTGAGTTAGCATCGTCTAGAGGAACGAGTAGTATTGGGTTCAAAGATGATTTGTGGTATGGATTAGCAGGTTGTCTGCATTAGAGAGAACTTGGAAATAGCTTGTAATGTCCCCATTTAGCAGGTTCCAGTTTGGTCTTCGTTTGGCTCATATTGGAATTCGTTGGGCTCAGTTTCATATAATTACTATTTATAGTAAGTCTGAGGTTGATAGAGATGGACCCTTACTATTTTTAGTAAGGAAGATGGATGCGCAGTGGTAACATTGGTTGACCTCCAGGGTCAGTCGGAACAGAGAGATATTGAGTATTTGATTAGATATTAAATTATTAAGGCATTAATGATTATTTATTAATGGTTATATTATAAAGTTATGTTATTAATAACTTTATAAAGTTTTAAGCAGCCAAGGACATTATTAATGAGCATTAATTATATCATTAAACCAAGGGGGGTATAATTTTATATTATAAATTCATATTTGCATCAAAAGAAAATGTTTATAAGTCATTAATGTGACTTGTTGAAAAAACCTCAGGAAAATCGAACTTCATGGAAGAGTTATAAAAAGGCCAATGGAAAATGAATGATTCATTCAATAATGTCTATTGTTTGCTTATTCTGAAGAAATACAAGGGTTTGAGTATTTGTATACTGAAAGAATTATGAATTCTTTCCATTCATCCGCACCTTGAGTTGGTGAGATATTCTAGTGACTTGTGCATCATCTCAGCTACATCCAGTGGTTGAGTTTGATATTAATGGCAAGGTTTGTGAGTTGGAAGTATGTGATTTGGCAAAGAAACATTACATAATGAGTGGTGGAATTTAGTGCTATCGTTTTACCTCCCTATAGGTTGTCACGGCTTTGGCTGGAAGTTGCAATACAGTAAAGAGTGACAACGTTAGACTTTGTTGGGGGCTGCGTGTGATAGGAAGGGCATGATTTGGTTCCAACATTCCAGTGTCATCAATTCCAAGCCTTGGCATCAAGGAATTCTACAATTCTACACAACATAGACATGTGTATTTAATATATTAATGGGTAGTTCAATGTTGGACATGAATCCAATTACCAAGTGCATAGTTAATTTCAATAATTGGTAATGCATTGTTTTGACACTATGAATATATCAAAGCATATAGCTGGAAGTTATGTGTTGCATTGTAAATGGTGATTTTGGGTGAGAAGGGGCGGTGTTGTAACATCCGTGGAATGATTACGTTGTTAAAGTTCCCTTTCGCTAATTGTTGTCATTTGATGGTCATGTATGTACTTTTCATGTTTATGTATATATGATCTAGTGCGCTTGACTTGTGGCATTTGAGTGATGGCAAGTACCAGGCATCAACTCCACCTAGCTCTACAGGTCTAAGCATGTCTATAATATCTTTAGCGATCGTTGTTTTAAAGCCTAAATTTTTGTTCCTACTCTTGGACGATAATCGCCAATTACCTATGTCTACCCATCTAGTTACCGCGTGGTAACAACCAGCTACCTTTATATAATGTGATGAGACTAGTGTGTCATGTTTGTGCATTTTAGTTGTCTGTAATAATTGTTGCTTCATGCATGAGTAAAACATTTTATTTTTTAAAGGTTAGTTTCGCCAGTTAGTATTGTACTATTATTGTTATTGTTGTCGACAGGTTTTGTAAGAGTTAATTTTAATTAAATTGGGATTCATTACTTATTTTGGGTCTTTATATTTTAAAGGAAGGATTTTAAGAGTTTGACTTAAGTGTATTTTTATAGTTTATTGTTTTAAAACAAGTCATGGGGATATATTAGAAAGTGCATTTTATTTTAAAACTTATCTCATGCTTTTCTCAACTTTATGAGATTCTCATCAAAAACCCTCTTGGAAAATTCAAATTTGGGCTTGGGGAGAGAATTGGAAGGAAGACCTTGTTTTGAGTATTTGATCATTGGATTCCCCATGTCTAAATCTCCTTGCACTTAGAGTCTCATTTTTATTGGGAAACATTTGCTCAACTTTTGCCATTTCCTTGGTTTTGCTTGTTGGAGGTATGCTCTGGTTATTTCCTCTCTTTTTGACCTTGAACTTTGATTTAATGATTATGGATTTATTTGAAAATAATTAAATTATGTCAATCTATAACTATTACAAATTTTTTTTGAAGTGATTTCATGGATTATTTGTTCATTTTCTTGTTTTTATGTGAAATGAGGGTTTTGTTGTATTTTGCTTCCAAAACTTGATTGGGTGAATGAATGGATGAAAAGAGTGCATTTTTGTGTTTAGAATGAGTGGGAAATCAATGGGCTTTTACAAATTTTGAATTCATCAAGTTTGAATTTTTCATGATTTTGGCTTGGAGGGTTTGATTTCACCTGGTTTTAGGCAATTTTTGTATGGGAATGATATTGCAAAAGGAATTCGGCATGAAATTCATATTGCAATGATATTGCATCATTTTGGATGATTAATATGTGATTTTATTTCATGGGCACAAGTATTGCATGCGGGATTCAAGAGGACCCACACTCTTATTGAGAAGTAAAGGTATGGATTGTCGAGGATAATGTCGACAATGAGCAATGTGCAATGGTGATTGATATTATTAGTGATCACATTGTATTGTGTTGTATGTTTTTCATGGAACCTAGCTTTAGGTGGGTGTGGAGTGGAATTTGAGAGTGGCTCCCAATTGGAGGATTGGGGCACAAAGTGACCACTAGGGTGACCTATTTGAGAGTAGTTAATTCAAGTGATAACACAATTTAAATGAATGGGAATAACATATTAATAATAACATAATAAGTGATTCCTCATGTGTTTCTATGCAATGAAACTCTTACTTCTAGTCTCGCCATCCATTTCTTGTATAGGTTGAGTAGGAACCCCATGGTGTGAAGCATTATTGATGATTTCATTGTGTTTCCATGTGATCTCTTGTTGAGTGGCATCCATGTGTTAGATTGCATTACATGGTTGATCATTTGTGTGCTCTTAATCTTCTTGGTCGTGACATGATCTTGGATCCCTTGTGATTGTAGTCATTGTTCTTAGAGGTATATTGATGTGTTGAGGGTGTTGAAGCTTTATTGATTGATTGGTCAGTGTGTGCTCTTAGGCCATATGGCTATCTCTGTGAGCACAATGGGGGGCTGAGGGTATCTCATGGTTGTGTGGCATGATCAATCACCCTTGGAGACTGATGTACAAGAATCAAGTTGTCCTAGATGATTTCATACCTATCTTTTGCAATATCTTTATCTTTAATTTACTCCTCATTACTCTACAATTATGTTATTGAATGGTAAATCACAATGGTTTATATCGTAATAATGGTTCATGTTCTTTTATCAAGTGAAATGAGCTACAATGTTGTGTATTCAATACCCTCTATGGTTAGCTAGGTTGTGTGTAGCATAAGCATCCAATTTGGCAAAGTTTCAGGTCAAAAAGGGCTTGTATTCTTGCAAAGGTTTCCAGATCAGCATCTAAGGCTACCAACCGACACCTCCACATCACTAGACTGATACATCTCAGTCTCTATAAGAAATTTAATGGCAATCAATGTTGTTGATTTGGATCGGTGCCCAAATTGAACGGTTCCTGTGTCTTCTTATGGAACCTCCACCTTTTTAGTTTTGTATTCTTAGGTTCACATGTTAGGAAATTTGTACTTGCTTCCTAGATGACTCCTAGTTGGTTTAACACCCTGGTTAATGATCAATGCATGCATAATCATCATAGGATTTCTTGGTTGGGTGTTTAACATGAATCATGAGTTAGATGTCATGGGACCTTGGAAGTAATTGATTGTCTTTCGCTTATGTTTGATGAGTATTGTTCTTGTCCTTTGTATTATTATTTTTAAATAATATTAAGTGATGCACATTTGAATGTTTTTGATCAAAAAAAGTCCATTTCTATTAGCATATGTTTTGGCCTTCTTGTCCAAGGGTTCCTTGGCGGTGCATTACAGACTCGTGCATAAAGAAAAAACTAGGAGATACATCTTTGCTACCAATTTTTGTCTATTTATATCACTAAATGTTTGTGTCTCATCTAACTGGTTTTGCGACCAATTAATCACTTTGTTCATTAACATGTGGTCACAAAATTTCATAATAGCTAGTTGATATTGTTGTCAAGACTTGGATATCACTTTTGCTTCTATTTTGGTGTTTAAACTTGAAGGGATAGTGTGTCATCAAAGTATAATATGAACATATTGGCAAACAAAGAAATAGAGCACAAACAATCTCATGTGCACATACATCCAAATTAGACTCTATAAAAATGCCTGAAAATAAAAATAATGAATAAATAAATTTACTGCATTTGAATAGAGTTTTACAAATGCCTTATTATTACGTATATTATTATCATTGAAAACACCCTTATTTCTCTAAAATTCAATACAATGCCTTATTTTGACAATATTCAATGCATCTTATCGCTCCAAAAACATCACACCCTTTTACCAAATAAACTTTCACTTTTTTCGTATAATTAAGCATTAATTATTTTATTTTGTCTTAATTTGTTTTAAATTCACACTTATCACTCCACATATACCACGCATACTTTTTTCATACCCTTCATTAAAAAATTATAAACTAGTATTGTTAACTTAAAAAGTCAATTTGGAACTATTTTATTTAATTAAAAGCTATTTTACTTTGAAAGTATATTATTTATTATCTTTGTGGAGACATAAATTTTATGTAGCACTTATTCTAGAAATATTATTTTTATTATTAAATATTAGTATTTTATGTGGAAATGATTATGAAATCTAAGATAAAAGTTACGAGTTTTTTATTAATACACTTTTGCCTTTACACTCCATCCTTTTCTTTCATTATAAAATACCTTTTAACATTAAAAAAAATATTTTAAAAAATAAAAAATTCCTTTTTGCTTAAAAGTTGATTTTGCATTACTAACCACTTTCTTTAAAAACAGGGAACTAAACAAATAAAACACAACCACCACATGCCTATTGCTTATAGCTTTAATGGAGCAACAAAAAACATATAAAAAGTCACATAAACATATTCTTACTCCATATATAGAACAAATTTGATACTAAATGAAGGTTTTTATAGACCAGAATAATACAATGCAAGATTTTGATGGTTCTCCAATATCTCAATTTATTTATTAGAGGAAGGAAATCTACATTTAGAATAAATCAAAACCGACTTCCTTTTGTCAACTAGCAACTAAACTATAATTTAAAAATGTGCATCGATCTTTCAATCACAATTAAATTTGTAGAATGATTATGAATGATAGCATGTTTTAAATTAGGATTTTGCATAGTGGACATTTGTTTGCAAGGAGAGTACTCTCTATGTATTAAATAATTTCATCATTAAGAATATTTTTTGGTAAGTTTTTGTTGAGATATAAAAATAACATCAAATCCTTTAATGATAATGTATGTTGAAAAATAAGGTTTACATTCAATGATATAATTAGTTTGCAATTAGGTTAGTTGGGAAGTTACTGTCATAAGATAGTTTTGTATGGGAAAATAATGGCTTTATAAAGGCAATTGTTAACAAAAAAAATTGTACCCTTACCTAGATGGTCGTTAGCGATCCAGGCAACCTTGTGAAACATGGAAACAACATCCAAGTGTGGGACTTGACAAGCGAGGTTGAATCTACAAAGAACGTCGACTTTTTTTACAATCCGGATGCACCTAAAACTATTGCTTTTGAGGAAAAGGGAGAAGGATATGCTGAAAGAGGAAAAATAAAAAGGGAAACAAGGTAATACACCAAATTGAATGTTTGATCCATTATTTCTAGTGAACTTCACTTAGCTTCAACAAAACTCACAAAATTACACTACTTTCTGTATTTATCAACCTTAGCATAAGAATGAAAGTCAAGAATCAATACAATTAGGCAAGGAATACATATACTCACTTATCAAGATTAACTGGCTAAGATTGAAATAATCACAAAAAGATGCAGATGATGAAATGCATCCAAATAATAAGGCAGAAAGACTACTCAAGCTATTTGGATTGAAAAATAGGTAAAACCAGCAATTTATATTAAATAAGGCAAAATGTATTTTATAGAAGAGAATTCTGCAAAAGACCATAAAAAGAGATCCTAGGACAATGTACAAACTTTTCCTTTGTAGGGTTCAAGCATAACCTAGATTTTCCATGAAGTTCAAACCCTCAACTAGGGTTGAGTTACAGAAAAAACCAGAAAAGATCAGAAGTAATATGATCCCTGCGTGCAAATTGATCTCGCAAATGATGAGAAGAGGGGGGAATGAATGCCCTAGTAGCATAAGAAGTGACCTCCAAAATTAGTATGACCTCTAAACTCTTCGTTTGTGATCTATCCTGTGGTGTGTAGAAACTTATCTCAAGAGCCATTTGCAATAATGAATGAGCATGGAAACCTAGGAAGATCATATTGAGACCCTACTGAAGAGTAATGAAACCATCAAAAAGAGTCAACAGCTGTGGACGGGTTGAATAGTTGAAGATAGATCGATGAGAGTTGTTGAGAGCACTAATACTTTGATGTATGTCATTCAAAGATCCCATGACTATCAGACATCGAGTGAACTCCACAAAAGTCCTACTGACGAAACTCTTCATTCCATAGGTCCCAGGAAATATATTGGCGAAACCTTCAAGAAGTTTCCCCAATAAAACCCATCGGCGAGACATGAACTATTGGGTGACACAAAAATATCATTTCTGACAGTTGTTTATATGTCAATGAAACCATCAGCAAGACATTCACCGACATACCCTGTTGAGCTACTAAAACCATTTCGGCAAGATCTAAAGATGTCTAGCTGAAACACATCACGCATCGGTGAAGCCCCACAAAAGCTCCTCTAATGAAAACTTTGCATTAATCACTGCCCTTGGAGATATCAGCGAGACCACAAGAAATCTTCCTTCACAAAACCATTGGTATATTATGCATACACTATCGGCTCTAATGATTTTCTCTCTTTCGATGGTTATCACTATACCATTGGACCTTATTGGCAAGACCTTTGTCGATGATCCTTTGGACTATCACTTGTTGTTGGTTGATCAGCAAGAGATTCAGTGATGGAACATAACCCATAAACCTTCTGATCTCTTACATTGAAAAAACCTCAGCATTGAAAATATTGATTGTCAGTATAACCTACAAGAAGCTCTGTTGATGGTCATGTGTTCCCTATTGAGCTTTGAGTTCTAACCTTGGTTCCAAAATAGTGTCAAAAACCCACCTTTGACTTTTCCTTGTTCCTCTGGTTCCCTTAGGTTCTGAAAACCCCTTAGGAACCATTAAATTCCTTCTGTCTCGACAAAAGTGGGCCCCAATGGTTGTTTTTCATTAGCCATCAAAAATTGGCCTTAGTTCCGAAGGAAGGTCTTGAACTACATTCAAAACTTGAAATTCTTCATCCTTCTCTGATACACTTGTTTCCATCTTTTTCTTTGGGTTCCGAAACAATTTCTGGAATGGCTTGAAAAAGCTGAAAGTTTCAAGACTTAGCCATCTTTGTTCTTTTTTATGAACTTATTGGCAAGACTCTTGTCGATGCCACCTTGCACATCATTCTCCCAAAAGACCCATCAGGAAGACCTACCCCAATGAAAACCATCCGTTTAACTAACACCATCAAAAATCACAAAATCCTCAATCCTGATAAGCCAACCTATGTCGATTAACCTATCGTTGAGAAGAGAAAAATCCCTATTGGTGAGACCCTCATCGATGAAAACCATTGGTAAGACTTAAACTGTCAGATCGCACCATTTTCCTACTCCAAATAGCTCACGCTATGTCAATAGATTTGATGACTGAGACTTTTTCTGATGCACTTGATGTTAAATACTTAGTTCCTCAGACTGCCAAAAGACATATATTGGCCAGACTACACCGATAAGTTTTAATGTTGAGAACAAAACCTTATTAGCATAACCTACCCCGATGAAAACCAGAGTTCCTTGTTGGAGTGCAGAATATAAAAAGAGTTCCAGAACAAGTGTTGGGACCCAACACTAGTTCCATAAGTATTGGTAAAACCCAAAAATCAATCTCAAAGCATTGATCTTTGTTTTCCCTTTGACAAAAAGTGGGACCTGCCTTTGACTTTAGTTCCTTAAGTGTCAGAATCTCACACTAGTTCCATCTTCTCCTTTGGATCTCGAAAGGAGTTCCAGAACAACCTTCAAAACCCAAAATTTTTAAGTCTTAGCTACTTTATCTCTCTTGTGATGAACTCATCGGCAAGAATTACTTATTTCTTTGGCAATTCCTGACATCTTTTATATTTTCGTTCACTATCCCATCGAAGTGACTCTCGCCAATGAAATGCATTAGGAAGACTTACATTATCGGCCCGCAAAATTTCATTATTACCAATAGTGTAATTTATGCCGATGACACTTATCAAGGTCATTTTTGGCAAGACCCAAAGATTTATTGTCAAAACATTTCGTTGATCTCTATATATTGGACATGTATCAGCAAGAGTTACACCGATGAACTCCATCGTTGTAACTAACACTATCGGATGCCAAAAAATTTCCATTTCATACATTGATGGCTATGTCAATGGAAACCGTTGACAAGACCTCCCATCTACTACACCAATAACTACATTTGAAGCCCGAAGAATAATCTGTTTGAATTTTCGGGGAAGCCTTCGACCAGTCTCACCGAAATTGAGCCTTTTGATCCTGTTGAAGCACTGCAAGATCATATCGGTAGAACATGAGACAAGTTACACCAATATGCCTGATCTGGAGGTTTTCCACTAATTAGCTTTGTATATCTTCTCAAGTTTTCTCACTGGAACATTGTGTTGGTTTACCAGAGGGGGGGTGAATCAAAAAATAGTGAATCTTAAACTCTTGAAACTTAAACTATGATTCAACTCGATAAGATAAACTTCTACAATAACTGAATCAGCAATAACTTAAGAGATTTGAAAATATCATGAAAAATAAACATGCAACACATATAACACCAGTGTTTAATGAGGAAACCAAATTTGGGAAAAATATTTGTGGGAATTGTCATCCACAAAATGAAAATACTCTTCTAAAGTATGTTCAATTAAAAGTCAATCATGTTAAAGATTACAATGCACATTATTAAATGTGGCCCTGTTAGGGGATTTACCTCAGATCTGTTAAGATCTTCACCTTGTTAGGATTTGCTTGGTTAAAGGGCTTTGAACACTCTTTTAGAATGTCACCTTTCACAGGAACTTTACAAAAATATTGTTAAGTCCACTTGGTTAAGAGATTTCTCTGCTACAAAACTTAATAAGAACCAATATAGAATTTGATCTATAATACTGCAACTACCTCTTGCTTTATCAGATCCCTTATGCACTCTTTGACTACTAGCATCAATACTTCATCTGTCCTTGCTCTAGACTCAGATTTCTCCTTTTTTTCTTCACTGCTTCACTCGGTAGCACATTCACACTTCAACTCCCCAGCCTCTCTTTCATTCAATTTCATCCTTTATATAGACTCTATTTTTGCCTCTTAATCTCCTTGATTAGGTTTTCCTTCAATCACTCGCAATCGTCAGATCAACTTTTTGAACTGATTCAATGAATTTTATACTTGGTGAACCGCGTTAGCATCACCTTAGAACTTGCACTTTTCTCAGAAGTAAAACCATCACTTTGGTCTCTTAATCTATACCATAGATTATCACCTTGATTTTCTTTGAACGTAGATCTTTGTAACTAACTTCTTCTTCATCCTTGGAATCTTTCAGATCACTGTGGCTCACAATTAAATGTGTTCTTATCCTTGTTTATAACAATTGTTCTGCTCGGAAAGTAACTTTTGAACTTGGTTTCTTGGCTTTCTCGGTGTCTCGGTGGCTCTTCCCAACAAACACATCCCTTTTACCGACATACTTCATCCTTCTTGGTAACATAACTAATCCCTTTACTGACTTGACAATATCATTATACAAATATGATCTTATCATTGTCTGATCTTTATTAACTGCCCAATTAAATCATACTCTGAAAGATATGGCAATTCAATATAAACCAAAAATCAATTGCTTGACATTAATGATAAAATACAATTGATCTAATCCTTTCTAAAATCTTGTATACCTCTGATTTTGGTCTTCATCATCATCTCCATCTATTGAGTAACAATCTCCCTCTTTGGCATTGGTGGCAACACTGTCAATTGATGATGGCATACTTTGATATCTTTGTTCTATCTTTTCTCCCTCTTAGCTGTTTGATCTTGTTTTCCCTCTGTGTTCATTTCTCATTCTCTCTTTTCTCTTGTAATCATCAATCAATCTCCCTTTAACATCTTTCACTCATTCTCCCTCAATCTTTGTATTCATCAATTACTTATTCTTTCTCTTTGACAACAATGCCAAAGGTGCATACTCCTGAAAAATTGTTCATGCAGTGGATTATACCTTTCATGTACTAATATCTCATTGCTTACATAATTATTTTTCACAACTTCAGGCATCACCTAAAGTGTGAACTCTAGCATCAACTCACAAAATATATATTTGATTGAATCCTAGTATTGATGCAGCATGCATCTTTCTCTAGTGAATGTTGGATAGGGGTAGGACCCCTCATTTACCTCTGAGATACTCAAAATAATCCTTTGGTAGTGGCTTGGTAAATATATCTGCTAACTGCTCCTTTAAATTCACATACTCCAACATCACATGCTTGTTTTGAACTTGTTCTCTCAAGTAATGATACTTGATAGAAATGTGTTTGGCCTTAGAATGCGTCATTGGATTCTTTGATATGTTTCTTTGATATGTTTATAGCACTTGTACTTTTCCTATCATCAACATTTCTATCCCAATCAATATCAATGTAGACCTTCAACTCAAAATCTCCTCCTTTCTTATATAGTAGACCAAAATCTGCAGTTCCTTTCAGATATCTAAATATTGATAAGTAGGAGATATTTTTCCACAGCAAGTCAAATTGTGATATTGCTATCAGGATTCAACTGTGTAGTTTTTGAGTCAAACTCATTGACCCATAATTCATGAGTAGTGGTTCACATGAACCCATCTCTCATGAGAACGAATGGAACACTTAGCACTCATTGGATCTAGGTGATGCTCACAGAGGTGAAGCACCGGGACTTCCCGGGAGGTCACCCATCCCAGTACTACTCCAGCTCAAGCACGCTTAACTACAGAGTTTCCTCCATGGTTAAACCCACTCTACTTGCATCCTCATTTGCAAAACCTTCACCAAGTGTTGTGCCTTATGAACCATTCATTAGAAAGCCCCTTAAGCCCATTCATGAGGATGCAAGTAGAGTGGGTTTAACCATGGAGAAAACTCTGTAGTTAAGCGCGCTCGAGCTGGAGTAGTACTGGGATGGGTGACCTCCCGAGAAGTCCCGGTGCTTCACCTCTGTGAGCATCACCTAGATCCAATGAGTGCTAAGTGTTCCATTTTTTCTCATGAGAGATGGGTTCATGTGAACCACTACTCATGAATTATGGGTCAATGAGTTTGACTCAAAAACTACACAATTGAATCCTGATAGCAATATCACTATCTAAATACTATTTTGATTGCAGACATGTGTGATTCCTTTGGATCAGTAGAAAATATTGCAACAATACCAACTGCATGATAAATATCAGGTATGCTATGTACAACATACTCTAACTTACCAAGCATTGATCGGTAGAGTGTCTCATTCACTTATTTTGACTCATCTCTCTTGATAACTTGTAACTAGTAACCATCAGTGTTCCAACCGGTCTTGAGTCTTCCATACCAAATATCTTTAGGATCTCCTTGATGTACTATGATTGTGTGATGTAGATCCCATCCTTGACTTGTTGATTCTGTAGTCCAAGAAAGAATTTTATCTCCCCTATCATGGCCATCTCAAATTCCTTTCTCATCTCTTTGGCAAAAGATCTACATAATGTGTTATTTCCTCCAAAAAACATATCATCAACAAATATTTCAGCAATCAAAATCTTATTATTGTATCACATTCTAGATAAACATTTGTGATGCCCAAAAGTTCGGGTCAAAACACAACCAACAATTTTTTTTATTTTTTATTTTTTTAAAGTAAAAAAGTTCCACGTTGAAGTTGCGGGAAAGAGGATTCAACGACGTGGTCACAAAAGACTCGGGCGATCAACCTCAACAATGTTGAAACCATATGATGCTAGATGATATCGATATAATCAAAGAAGATCGTTCATCATCTTCTCGATCAATATCGTCGATCATCAATTTAAAAAGCTTATAGGTTATCTAGGAGGAATTGAATGTTACAGTTTACGTCATTCTAAAAATAGGTTAACCGTATCCCAAAAGGGTACATATCAAGCCAATATGGTTCTATAATTGTGTAGTCCA
>MU223851.1:966369-985531 GCA_018584345.1 Thuja plicata
CCCCCCCCCCCCCCCCCAATGTTTACTTTTTTAAAAAAAAAATTATTAATAATTTTAAATTTTAAGATTTAAATTATTGTTAAATCTAGTAAAAAAAATTTATATAGTTTTTTTTTTTCAATTGTAGTTTATAGTTAATTTAAGTTATTAAATTTGGTATTTAGTTTGGATTTAAAATTTAGAATTTTATTTTATGTAAATTATTAAATTTAATCATAATACCTTATTAATGTCTATTATTAGCATTTGATAATTAATTTTATTAATGTTAAATAGTTAATAGTTAATATAGTATTAAATATGTTAAATATTGTTGCCCTCCTTTCTAAGTTAATTTAAATATGATTTACTCATAAATTAATTCTAGAGGATCATACATTTTGTAATGTTATGAATTATGGAATATCTATTTGGAAATTAGTGCATGTTGTATAGTTATCTCGGTTTGTTTATTATGGGTATTATCTAGAGGATAGATTCTAGAATTCATGATTGAATTAATGTTTGAACTGCTCATGTTAAGTTACATTTGCGTCAGGATATTAGTATGGACTATATGTTTGGCGTGAGTGTTAACTGTGTGTTTAGGAGCTCGTTTTCATTATGTTTTGGGTTCGGGAGTTATCTTTGCCCTAAAAAAGTCTAGAGGCTTTGGGGATGTGTTTTCTGTGTCATGTCTTATTTATGGTTCTGATTTGATCCTTTGAAACCCAACCCTTAACCTGGTTCAGTTGTTGTGATTTGTGTACTCTGAGGTTGTACTTATATGTGATCGTTCCTGATGTTGAGAGAAACTGGATTTGGGAATTTATGTTTGGTACCACTTTTGGATCAATATGTGTGATCAGTGAACCTAGGGTAGGTTATCTAGATGTGTAGTAGGGGGTGGCTTGCGATAATGTGTCGGGGCCCACAAGTGGCTGCCAGGATCGGTTATTGTAAATTTCTTAATCCAGTGATAACATTAAACACATTGAGAGACTTAAAATGAATTAATAAGATAAGGACCTCTCACCTGCTTAAGCGCTTATATAGGCTAAGATGGAGTGTGAGAAGATGCTTTCCACCTTGCGAGGTACGGGTCTGGCATAGTTAATGACTTCGTCTATACAAGAAGTCATTGATACCGTATATGGTCACTTAAGTGTTAGATTCTTGAGAGATTGCTAGGATAAAACTTAAGGGTTAGACGTATATGATGACACCTTCCTTTACACAGTCTAGGTTTCCTACGTGTATCAGATGCCTCTGGTGTAGTGAGTCTTACCTCATAGCTTGTTTTGGTACACTTTGAGTTAGTGAGCTTTCAGGATTCCCTTGCTTAGATGATCCTTGATCTTTGGTTTGATATCCGAGTGGGGTCTACTTGTTATCTCCTCAGCACGGTGGGGTAGATTGTTACAATTCCACACGGACGGGTGGTAGTGATTCTTTACCATTTGAGATTCCATGTTCGTATGTCAGTGCTAGATGTACCTTGGTTTTGTTGTTCTTATCTTACTCTGATGGAGGTTTTGATCTTATCATTTATTTATTGTACATTTATTTATTGTATCGACTATAATCTTATTGTTTTAAATTATTACCACATGCCCTGCGACATATGCAAAGGATGTAGGTTTGATGTATACCTGAGGGTATCAGTTATAATCTTGTAATTATATCTTTGATGTAGTTTTGTAATCTATTTTTATCAATGAGTAATCTTTTGTTGTGGTTATCTCATTGAGTCTAGTCTTATGTAACTCTACGTCATGGAATCCTTGAGGTTGTTTCTATGTTTGTATGTGTTCTTGTGAGTAAATGGTAATTACTTCCACTTTGTCGTATGTTCTTTTTTGTAAACTTTAAAAAAAAAAAATTATGCAAACATAGTATCATGTTTAGGTTAAATCCTCTTGGGTTCCCTAGCGGGGCATTACATCTGGTATCAGAGCCCATGTTTCTACACTAGGAACTCTGGGTAATGTACGCTCATTAGATGTCTTATAGTCTAAACATTGAAACCAAACATAGACATAAAACTGTGTTCTTGTTCAAACCATTTCTTTGTGAATCTTTCTTACCTTTATTTTTATTTGAGTTGTGTTGTGATTGTTGTGTGATTTTTGGTTGCTTCAGGAATCATGCCTATCGAGACTAGAGCTTCTAGGGGTCGTGGTAGAGGCCGAGCTGGTGGTCGTGGGAGGGGTAGACATCATAACCCTTATACGAGTGTCAGGAAAGAGAATGCTTAGCAGCATGACATAGATGAGCATAGAGCCAAACAACATGCTGAGT
Source organism: Thuja plicata (assembly GCA_018584345.1). NCBI lineage: Eukaryota > Viridiplantae > Streptophyta > Pinopsida > Cupressales > Cupressaceae > Thuja > Thuja plicata. The sequence continues at coordinate 968,650 of MU223851.1, forward strand.
CTAAAGAGCCAGGCATGATGCAGTTGTTACAAGAGACCCTGAATCGTCTGGGTCCTGACCATGGTAGAGTGGAGCAAGATGTTTCTCATCACTCTTGGATAGAGGAGAGGGTGAGGGATAGATCCAGGAGTCCTCCAATGAGGAATTATGTACCTGATCCTGATATAGTTGTTGCAAACCATATGAGGGATCTTATGAGATCACAACCTACTCCCTTTGAAGGGAAAGGTGCAGGGTCAGAGGTAGAGACTTGGCTTATTTCCTTCGAGAGATGTTTCGCTATGCACCCCTTTAGTAGCAATACTAAGGCCAAATATGCAATTACGCAACTCTCTCACTTTGCGGCAATTTGGTGGAAGATCGAGGAGGAGAAGTTAGGGCTTCGCATGGATACTGTCACTTGGGAGTTGTTCCTTGAGAACTTCTGAGAACACTTCCTATTAGATTAGTGGAGGCAGCAGCAAGAAGATGAGTTCCATAATCTGCATCAGTTGACTATGATAGTAGAGGAGTATGAGCGTCGTTTCTATGAGCTCAAGTAGTATGTCGAGTATGGGCAGGATTCATCCCTCATGGTTTAGCACTTCATTAGGGGGCTTAATGAATGCATCATTGTGGAATTTAATCTCTTTGAGCCTACTAACCTCAGAGCTGTGGTCATTAAAGCTACCCTTGTAGAGGCGAATCTATCTTTTGGCCATAGCAGTCAGTTGGGAGTTCAGTCTAGTGCTCCTACTTCCACCTCTTGAGGTAATCAGTCTCGAGGAGCTGGGAATTACAGGGGTCCTCATGCCTTTTCAAAAGGTAATCAGTCTCAGCAACAGGGGGATTTATTCCTCCTAATCAAGGCGGTGGTTCTCATTCTAAGAGCTTTCGCAATAGTTAGTGCTTCAGGCGCAATCAGTCTAGTTAGCCTGCACAGAGTGCACAACAGAGTGTTAGCAAAGGGAGTTATCGACAGTCTAGTGCACCATTGGTTAGAGGAGGTGGTGGTAGAGGAGGTTGTTTTTCATGTGGACAGTTTGGTCACATTCTGGCCAACTGCAGTTAGCGTGCATCTCAGTTCTCAGGACAGAGGCCAGCAGCATCTGAGCCTATAGTCGGGAATTCTTGTGGAGCTCATGGAGTGTATGCAGCCCTTGATCTTCATCCATTTGTGTATCATTCTACTATGAATGAGCCTGTGAATAGAGGGCCAGCATCTGGGTTACACATTCCTATAGCAAGGAACGATCCTCAGTGTTTGAATCAGAGAGCTGGGAAGGGTCCTATGGGATCCGCACATTGAGTCTTTTATGACTCAGTAGGATGTTTTTGATTGAGAGATTTGTACCTCTATCCTTGTTGTAGGCTTCCAGGAGTAAGCCTAGTTTTAGGGGGGGAGGATGTAATACCCACCCCTAGGTTGCTTTCAGTTTTTAGTGTCGTACTCTTTTAGGCTATTGTTTCAGTGGATTATGCCATATTCTTTTTGGCTATGTTGATATACTTTCTCAGCTAGTTGATTATGTATGGATTTATGATTCTTAATCATGTGTTAGAAATATATGAGGTTTCATGATGTTCATTTCTTATGCATTATATTAGATGTTTATGAGTACTTACCCCATACTTGCATGTGTATGGTTAGGTTACATGTTTATTTATCTATGGTGTGTTTGGTGTGGCAAAGGACGGAGAAGTAGTTACTTGCATTTGCGAGATCCACACATTCGACCGATCCCTATCATTGTTTTCTATGATATATTTTGGATGTACATGTGTGATCTTGTTGTGACAGGTTTGCAGGTATAGGGCATCGTCTTCCCTAAATTGGCAAGAGTGAGCGTGCCCATAATACATCTCAAATGGTAAAAAGGGGAGTTAGAAATTAGACCCAAAACCCTAACCTAAACCTAATTTGTCCTAGGATTGGACAAGAATCAGTCTGACTACCCTACCCAAATTCGTCCAAGGGATGTGCATTCAGGGTTACCTCCTAGCGGTTATGTTTGTGTTGTTTTCGGTGTCTTTTGTTTGAGTGTCACTATTTGCTTGTTAGAATTTAATTAATTATATTCATGTTCATGTGTGCGTTGAAATTATTCAAATATTAAATGTAGGGTATTTAATTAATATGATTAATTAAATATTTATGTTTAATTATTTAAATAAGTTAAAATGTAATTTTAGTATATTAATTTTAAATTGAGTATTTATTTTCAACTTTGAATTACTGAATGTAAATTGAATTTTTAATTCAATTTTAAATGGATTAAAGCTTTTGATTTTGTGAATATATTTAATATATTTAAATAAAGGAATAATCATGCTTTTGTGGAAAGTTATTTTTTCTCCCTTTTCTGAAAAACAATTTAGAATAGAATTTTAATTAAAAAGGGATTTTTATTTTTATTTTTATTTAGGAATGCTTTTCTCTCAAAAATTGAAAAGAAGGAAGTTTGGTGTTTTTCTGTTTTATTGTAGAATTAGGGTTTGAGGATTTATGAAGCCATTTTTCTGCCATTTGAGGGGACACAGGTTTTGGGATGCAAGGTTGGAGACTCTAAAAATTTTATTGTCATTTTTGTTGAAAAAGTGTTTGCTTGAGACTTTGGATTGTTTTGGGGAAAGAGCTCGTTGCAAGAAGGCCTTGTTTTCAAATTCATCTTTAGAGATCAAATTGGAAACGGATTGAGACTTGCGGCTTCCAATTCTTCAAACATTAGTTTCAGTGGTTGAGGTAGAGTTTGAATACCCACTTGCTTCATTTTGTCCTCAAAACTTCTATGTCTTCATGTTTGATTTGAATAAGAAAAGAATGCATAAAGATTAGTTCAGTTCATGATTTATGTTTGTGCATAAGGGTTTTGATTATCGCTTTGAATCTTTTTAGAAAGGAAATGAACTAGGTCTCCTAGTTAGAAAACTAACCCTAGAAAATGAAAAATGTAGATTAATTATATTATTGCAATTCAGGGATTTAGATGATTAAATGTGAAAGTTTGGGGTTGTTTAGAAATCGAATAAATTTCATTCTGAAAAGAAATTATAGTTCAATTCTACACACAAAAAAAAAATGGGAACTCTATTTACCCTTCTATGTATTAGTTAAATTTATTAAACCAATTTCATATAGTTCCCCATAATTTTTCCTTAGAAAAATTGGTGTAAATTTATTGTTTTAAGAATGTTGTACTTGCTGGTTCTGAGAAAAGAAAAATTCAGAATTAAAGAAATTAAACCAGTCAAAAAAAAATTAATTAATAATGTTTTATAGCTTGCCTATATTTTTCTTTTGGAAAAAATCAAATAAAGAAAAACAAATTAAAAGAAAAAAAAAAAAAAAAAAGAGATTTTTTTTAAAAGAGAATTTAAAATATATATATATATATTTGTTAAGATGGAGTGTGAGAAGATGCTTTCCGCCTTGCAAGGTATGGGTCTGGCNAAAAAAAAAAAAAAAAAAAAAAAGAGATTTTTTTTAAAAGAGAATTTAAAATATATATATATATATTTGTTAAGATGGAGTGTGAGAAGATGCTTTCCGCCTTGCAAGGTATGGGTCTGGCATAGTTATTGACTTCGTCTATACAAGAAGTCATTGATACCATATATGGTCACTTAAGTGTCAGAGTCTTGAGGGACTGCTAGGACAAAACTTAAGGGTTAGACGTATATGATGACACCTTCTGTTACACCGTCTAGGTTTCCTACGTGTGTCGGATGCCTCTAGTGTAGTGAGTCTTACCTCATAGCTTTTTTTGGTACACTTTGAGTTAGTGAGCTTTCAGGATTCCCTTGCTTAGATGATCATTGATCTTTGGTTTGATATCCGAGTGGGGTCTGCTTGTTATCTCCTTAGCATGGTGGGCTGGACTATTAGAATTCCACACAAATGGGTGGTAGTGGTTCTTTACCATTTGAGATTCCACGTTCGTATGCCAGTTGTGGATGTACTTTGGTTTTGTTGTTCTTATCTTACTCTGATGGAGGTTTTTATCTTATCATTTCTTTATTGTGCATTTATTTATCGTATCGCATGTGATGCTTGATTTTGGATAACTATAATCTTATTATTTTAAATCATTACCACATACCCTGCGACATGTGCAGAGGATGTAGGTTTGATGTATACCTGAGGGTATCAGTTGTAATCTTGTAATTATATCTTTGATGTAGTTTTGTAATCTATTTTTATCAATGAGTAATCTTTTGTTGTGGTTATCTCATTGAGTCTAGTCTTACGTAACCCTACGTCATGGAATCCTTGAGGGTGTTTCTATGTTTGTATGTGTTCTTGTGAGTAAATGGTAATTTCTTCCACTTTGTCGTATGTTCTTGTTTGTAAACTTTTAAAAATATTTATATATTCTACAAACATAGTATCATGTTTAGGTTAAATCCTCTTGGGTTCCCTAGCGGAACGTTACAATCTGCCTGAGAAGATGATGAAGAATACCAGTGAGAAGAGGAAGAAGGAATATCAATCTTGCTCTTGTGAAGAAGAGTTGTCAAATCAAACATTTGTTGGGCATATCCATCTACCTTCTTTTGAAATCACTGAGACTCATCATGATTGGGCTTATTATAATAATCACACTTAGGTTTTTCATTCTTTGATTTCCCCTTATGTGAAGGAGATGGGCCGTAGGAATATTGAGAAGGAGAATCCTTCAAAAACTCTGTGGTTGGTGATACATGTTTCTGCTCTGGTTTCCATGAAGATGGATGAGCAACCAAAGCATGGCTCATAGAGTCTGAAGTATCATCCAACTATTGAATCTTTGACTGCGCTCGAGTCAACCAATCACAAAAGGCCTCAAAGGAAGGCATAATGTGCCTAGGACCCAAAGCATCCATAGTGGAATAGAAAGTGGAGGAGCAGATCTGGAACTGTCCTCAAAGCTTTGAGAGTATCAGGAAGATACACTCAGTATTTGATTTGGTCTTCCCACATCCCTATAAAAGTGAATGGAGAGAATTTAACTTCATCAAGAAGTCCTCAATGGTGGAAAATTTGTCAGGAGACAAAGATGTCAACTCTACATCAAGATGTAGTGCCCAGAAGTCATTCACTATGCCAAACAGATCTGCAAAATTTCCACAGGTGGCCCAAGGAGTGTACAAATTCTCCAAATGAAATAGGAGACTGTTAGAGATATTCAGTGCAATTAAGCCCATGGCTTCATCCATCCTATTCCTATCATTAAGAATCTCAAAAGGGTACTGCAAAATAGGTTGGTTCTCATCCAGATAGGACCATAAGCCTTGTGACATGAGCAATTTATTCATGTGCGCTTTCAAGTTATGGTAGTTATGTGACGTTAGCCGGTCAAATGAAGGGTTCAACATTAAGAGAAAGAAGATGGAAGCATAAGATTCTTTATGAAGTAAATTATAGAAAGGAAAATGCACCCCCCCACAATGTAGTATACTATCCCCGTACCAAAAAATAACTTAGAGAGCACAAAAAACAAGAAGAAAACCTGGTGACCTGATGCAGTGAGGAGAGAAACCAAAGCTGCTACTTTGGTGCTAAAAAAAGGTAATCAAATGGCTAAATTTGAAACTCAAAACCACATGGTGCTCTCCAGCTCGGAAAGAGATTTCCAGCAATATCTCATTTTTTGAAAAATGATATCATATGCTCAAGTTACGGCGAAAAGACTAAGAGGAGGTCCGAATGGGCAGCTCACTGGAAAAACACAGTCAAGGGAAAAAATTTGACGTCCAAATGGTTGTTTCCCATGACTGGAAAAAATTTGATGGTCATCTGACCATCACAAGGCCATTTCTGACATCCAGATGATGTCATCACCGGAAAAAGAAACCGGTTGCCAGAGAAGTTTGAAAACTGCCAAAAAAATTTGAACCTTGTCGAAAAGTGACATCTCCAGCTGATAGGCTTATGTCACTGGGTTTGGTTGGTGGAGGTGGCTCCCAGGTGGCAGGCTGCGCAGGAGTAGAGCTTGGATGGCGGTCAGCCGCGATGGCTCCTGGAAGGGCTGCTGATGGCGGTGCAGCCGCTGCGCAGTGCTTTCACGACTTTTAAAGCATTTTGTTTTCTTTTTTGTTTTTTTTGTTTTTTTTCTCAAAATTTGTGTCGCACGGCCCTAGAGAGAGAAAAAAATGTGCAAGAGGCCACTGTAGCCAAAATGGACAAACTTTATATGAAAATGTAGTTTCCTGGGCCTTCTGAGCACAATAGTGAGGTCCATTTGCACCCAAAATGCACCAAAAATTTGTCACTTTCAGATTGAAGAAAAAACCTCAAGAAAGGCTGAGATTTTCTCCCTTGAATCACTACTTCAAAAACACCAGACTAGGCAGTAGCAGTATGGCTCTGATACCATGTAGGATTTGAGAAATACAAATCAACAAAGCTCGATGAACACCTGCATGCAAATAACCTGTTACCGGAGAGAAGCTGAAAGGAGGAAAAATCAGAACTCAAAAAGTACTCAAAAGATGAGAGAAAAATTATATTCCAAGTTATGAAAAAAGAATTACAAGGTTGAACCTATAAAGGTGAACAAAACCCTAAAAACTAAAAAGCTAGGTTGAAAATTAATAATTAATAAAAGAATTAATTATCAATGCACCTAATAGAAAGCTTAAGCACTAAAGAGTAATAACTTAACTAACTAAATCACTATGATTTAATTAATAAGCAAACTAATGATTACTCTAACAGTCGTCTATAACTAGGAATGACAGGTTTTGGGGGTAGGGCCTTAGGCTCTTGTGCAGATTCTCATAATGGGGAAGGCTTTCTCTATCTGAAGCTTGCAAATTTGCATCTAGGAGGCTCTTGTGCTTCAGATGCTTGCACTTGAGAAATCTTGAGCCTTGTTTGTTTCTCTTCTTCTATAACGATCCCTTTTGTAATATTCTCCTCAAAATTTCCTTGTCCTTTTTGTGCCTCCATCCTCTATTCATAAAGATGGGTCTGCCAAGCCTCCTCCTATCATATGTCAAGCTCTTGTTGCCTCCCTTTTTCATCAAGTTGCCCGTTGAGGTCCAGCAACTACACTTTTTTCTTTTCTAGTTCCATCACAATAGCTTCGATCATGGTCTCTAAGTTTTTTTTTGAGGATGTTGGGACTGACTGAACAAGGGTGGGAGGGTGGTAAGAATATTGGACATGTGGATTGTATGGTGAAACAAAAGAATTTGGGTCATAACCAGATTGTGGTTGAGGTTGATATTGATAGTCGGAGGGTTGATGGATAGTATTTTGATGATATGGGGAGAATAATAAACATCGCTATGAAATGGGTCCATGGTTAGGCATTCAAACAAATAAATTCATAGAAATCTTTTCAAAAAATATGAAGATCAGAATTGATCTTTACACATACTAGCATTGTGACTGCTTGAAACTAGTAGATTTGCACTTAGAGTCATCATGGTGTCTGATTGAACTGCCTCCAAAGGCTGTTATCACTGAGAAAATAGCCAAATTCTTTGTGACTGAAGTTGAACTAGCTAACCAGTGGACTTATGAACTGATTTGAATCTATGTCCCACCAGGCATGCCAAAAATAGTTAATAACAAATTTTGCACCCTTTCCTTGATGGTGGTTAGCGGTTTAAGAAACCTTGTGAAACATGGAAACAACCTTCAAGTATGGAACTTGAAAACCAAGGTTGAAACTCACAATAAGGTCACTTCTTTTACAATCTAGATGCACCTAAAACTACTACTTTTGAGGAAAAGGGAGAAGGATATGCTGAAAGGGAAAAACAAAAAGGGAAATAAGTTGATACACCAGATTGAATGTTTGATCCACTATTTATAATGATTGCACTTAGCTTCAACAGAACTCACAAAATTACACTACTTTCTGTATTTATCAATCTTTGCATAAGAATGAAAGTCAAGAATCAATACAATCAGGAAAGGAATTGTTAACCAATTGATGGTAATGGTGGTGAAGACCAAGTTCAGAAGGATTAAAGCAAGTAGAATGGTTAGATGAGTTGTTATTTTGTCATTGATGTCAAGCAATTGATTTATGGTTTATATTAAGTTTCCATATCAATCGGAGACGAACTTAATTGGGAAGATAATAAAGATTAGACAATGATGAAGTACTATTGGTATAATTGTTTTTACTTAACATTTGATGTTGTTTAGTCGGTAAAGTAGAGAGGTCAAATTGGTAAAGGGAATAGGCCTAGTTACTGAGTAGTGAAGTGTTAGTCGGTCGGGAAAAGCAAAGACAATCACCGAGCAAAGTTGACAGTCGAGAAAGGTCAATTACCGAGCAAGGTTGGTAACCTACCGAAGTCAGACACTGAGTGAAGATAGTCACCAAGTCACCGAGCATGGAAAAAAGCTTGAATAGAGATTGGATTCAAAGAGTAGAATGAATTTAATGTGAAGGAACAGAGATCAAGAAGATGCTAAGGACAAAGGAGAATTTTGTTACAAGATCTACGGTCATGAAAATTCAAGTTCAAAATTAGAGATGAAGATTAAGCGGCAAAAGGAAAGTTGTGAGTTCCATGAAAAGTGCAAGTCATGAGGTAAAGGTTAACCGCCTAATTGAGTTGTAGATACATTGTATCAATTCATATGAGATGATCTGACAGTTGAGCACAATTGAAGGAAAATCTAATCAATAAGATTAAGAGGCAAAATAAGGCCTATATATTGATGATTTTGTGTGTTTATACAGAGATGTTGGTGAATTGAATAGTTGAAGAGCTACCGAGTAGAGTAGTGAAAGAGTTGGAGAACTAGTCCAAAGGAGAGATTGGTGAGTTGTTGATTCCAGTAGTTTCAGAGAGCGAACAAGGGATCTGATCCAGCAAAGAATAGTTGCAGAATCACAAGTCAAATCAGTACATTATTTCTTACTAATATTTGTAACAAAAAATCTCTTAACCAAGTGGACCTAACAAGTCTTTTTTTAAAACCTTGAGAAAGGTAACATTCTAGGAAGAATGTTTAAGCCCTCTGACCAGGCCACTCCTAAGTGGGTGAAGATCTTAATAGATCTAAGGTAAATCCCCTAGTAGGGTCACATATAACAAATGTGCATTGTAATATTTAACCGGATTGGCTCTTAACTGAGCATACTTTAGAAGAGTATTTATTTTTGTGGGTGACAATTCCCATGAAGGTTTTTCCCAAATTGGGTTTCCTAGTTAAATATTTTTTTACATGTGATGCTTGATAATTGTGAATATTATTTTCTTATGTTATATGTTTTTTATCAAGTTTGTGAAGTGTTTACAAGTTTTGATTGTTGTTGTTATCTGAATCACTGAGTTGAATCAGAGGTTTAGTTTTAAAGTGTTAAGTTTCAATATTTTATGATTCACCCCCCCCTCAATAAAAAATCATTAGTAGGGTAAACTAACAATTGGTATCAGAGCTAGTACACTGAGAAGATAAGTTTGAAGGTACTTGAGTTAAAGATCCGAAGATGTATAAGAGGGAAGCATCAAAGTTGAATAAAAATAACTTTTCTACATGGAAGAATAGAATGAAGCTTCACATATCTGGCATTGGAGATTATGCACTGAATCATCTTGACAATGAGTACTCACCTCCACCATTTGGTCCTTTAACACTTGAGCAGATAAGAGAAAGACAAGAACATACACAAGTGATGATAGAGATAGCTTCTACTCTCACTGATCTAGAGTTATATGACCTAGAAGGTTGTGATATGGCTAAGAAGATGTGGGATAGGATTACACTAGTTTTTGGCGGAGATCAACATGATCAGAAAGATAAGGCTGAAATATTAAGAGGAAAGTTTGAATCAATGAGAATGAAAGAAGGAGAAAACATTATAGCATACAACACAAGACTAAAGGAGATTGTTATTGCTATGAGAGGTGTTCGTTGAACCATTAATGAAGAAGATATTACAAGAAATATTCTTAGAACATTGCTACCTATCTATGTCATCTAAGTGTCTTCCATTCAAGAGTTGAGATCCATTCCATAGATGGTTGTTACTTTGGATGCTACAATCGGTAAGCTAACTGCTTTTGAGCTAAATGATTTTGATAATAGTTTGACTGCTACTTCTAAGATTGAATCTGCATTCAAATTATCCTTGACTATTGGAAATTCTAGAGAATCTAGATCTAGTGATGGATATGCAAGTATTTCTAGTGAAATATTTCATAGTTGTAAAAGTGAGCTTGAAGAACTATATGCTCGAGATGAAAAGAATGAAGCTGAGTTTGAAGCATTATTGTCTAGGAGACTACTGAGAGGTAAAGGAAAGTACAGAGGTAAGCTACCTTTGAAAAAAATTTCATGCAATGAGATTGGTCACATGGATTCTAATTCTCCTAACAATAATGAGAAGAAAGATAATAGAGATAACAACAAGACTGAGAACATATTTAGAAGATTCAGAGATTTTAAGAACAAAGGAAAGAAAGCATGCTACATTACTAAATGAGGATCATCTAATGATGACACTGATGATGATGAAGAAGAAGTTGTCTATGTTTCTATTAGAGATGAGTCTGATGAAGAAAGGTACATTGAATAAAAATCCCTAATATCACAAGTAATTAAAGATGATACGTGGATTATAGACAGGGGTTGCTCACACCACATGACTGGTGATACTGATAAGTTTATTACTTTGAAAGAGCATAATGGTGGTAATGTTAGATTTGGAAATGATGCCCCATATCCTGTGAAGGGAAAAGGTTCTATAATTCTACTGAACAGTACTAAGTGTGATTATATTTATTGGGTTGAAGGTCTTAACTATAATTTTTTCATTGTGGCACAATTAAATAATACATGTCACTGACTGGAATTCCAAAACAAGAATTTTAAAGTATTTGATCAAAGGGAAGTTTGATTGCCACCTGAGGTCAATCTAAAGGTAACTTATTATACCTTGATAGATCCATAAAGAGTTGTCTATTTTCTAACATTAAAGATGTATGGCTATGTCACAAAAGGCTATGTCATGTTAATTTTGACAACTTAATCAAAGTGAGTAAGAAGAACAGAGAAAGAGGTCTAATGAGTCTAGACAAACTTGAGAATGTAATGTGTAAGGGATTTCAAGTAGGTAAGATTATTAAATCAAGCTTTACAAGAAAAACCTATACTACACAAGGTATTTTGGAATTAGTACACACTGACCTATGTGGTCCCATGAAAACACAAAGCTACTATGGAGATAGATACTTCATATTGTTTTTTGATGATTATTCTAGAATGATGTTAGTTATGTTTCTAAAAGAAAAATTTGATGCATTCCAAATATTTAAGTGGTACAAGGCTAGAGTTGAAAAAGAGACAGGGAGACAGTTGAAATGCCAGAGATCTGATAGAGGCGGAGAGTTTACATCTGATGAATTTACAATAATCTGCAATGAACATGGTATAAAGACTCAAATATCTGCACCAAAAACACCACAACATAACGGTATAGTTGAAAGGAGAAACAGATCCATTGTGGACTGTGCTATAACACTAATGATTGAGAATGAAATTTCTCAAACCTTCTAGAGAGAAGCAGTCAGCATTGGTGCTTATACACTTAACCAAGTACAACTGAAGAAGAGAACTAACAAGACACCTCATGAGATCTGGTATGGACACAAACTGAATGTAAACTTTACTTCAAAGTATTTGGAAGTAGGTGTTATATTCTTAAAGATGCAAGAGATGGTAAATTTGACACTAAAGGAGATGAAGGAATATTCTTGGGATATTCTACTAAGAGCAAAGCCTACAAATGTTTGAATAAGAATACTAACAAAATTATAGAAAGTAAAAATGTGAGGATTGATGAATTTGCAGAGAAGAATGATGAAGACAGCAAGAAGGAACCTAAGGATTATCAAATATTTGTTTATGTACAAATTGATATTCTTGACACCTTATTGAAAGCATAAACCGAGGAAAAAGATGAGCAGAGAGAGATTCCACCGAATGATGGAAATGAAGAGATACCACTGCTACCGAGCCTGTGCTAAAAATGTATGTAAAGAGACACTATTCACCAAGTAAAATCATTGGAGACAAGACTGTTGGAGTTCTAACAAGAAGCAAGGTAAGAGAAAACACATGCCTAATATCTGAACTTGAACCGAGAAAGTAAAAGATACTTTAGAAAGTGAAGAGTGGATGAAAGCAATGAAGGAAGAGATATATCAAATTCAAAAGAATAATACATGGACTTTGGTATCAAGACCAAAAGATAAGAATGTAATTGGTACTAAGTGGGTTTTTAATAAATAAGTTGAATGAGCATGGTAATGTAATCAAAAATAAAGCAAGATTTTTTCGCAAGGGGTATGCACAAGAAGAATGAATTGACTATGGTGAAACTTTTGCACTTGTTGCTAGATTAGGAGTAAGGATTCTACTAGCATATGCGGCTTATAAAGGATTCAAATTTTATCAAATGGATGTTAAGTCTACATTTCTCAACAGTATTCTTGAAGAGGAAGTATATATTGAACAAGTTGAAGGATTTGCTGAGGATACTAACTAAGATATTTTTTGCAAACTACACAAAGCACTATATGGCTTGAACCAAGCACCTCGAGCATGGTATGAAAGATTACATTCATATCTAATCAAAAAAGGATTTCAAAGAACAAGTGACAAAAACAATGTGTATCTGAAATGTGATAGTACTAACAAAGTTTTAATTGCTGAGATATTTTTTGATGACATTATCTTTGGAGGAAATGACACACTGTGTAGATCTTTTGCTGAGGAGATGAGAAAGGAGTTTGAGATGTCTATGATTGGAGAGATTAAATTATTTCTTGAAATTCAAATTCAATAGGTAAAGGATGGGATCTACATTACACAATAAAAGTACATCAAGGAGATCCTAAAGACCTTTGGTATGGATGACTCAAAACTAGTTGGAACACCGATGGTTATAGGTTGCAAGTTATCTAAAGAGGATGAGTCAAATTAAGTCAATGATACACTCTATTGATCCATGATTGGTAAGTTGCAATATGTAGTGCACAATAGACCTGATATTTCTCATGTAGTAGGGATTATTGCAAGGGTTTCTTCCGATCTGAAGGAAACACATATGTCTACAGCTAAGAGAATTTTTAGATATCTAAAAGGCACTGAGGATTTTGGCCTACTATACAATAAAGGAGGAGACTTTGACTTGAAAGTCTACACGGATGTTGTTTGGGCTGAAAACATTGATGACAGAAAGAGTACAAGCAAAGGAGATTTCTTTCTAGGAGAAAGACTAGTTACATGGCTAAGAAAGAAACAAAGTTGTATATCACAGTCTACTACCGAGACTGAGTATGTTGTTGCAGCTATGAATTGAAAAAATATTGTGTGGATCAAATAGCTACTAGAAGGTATGCAAGAAGAGATCACCGATCCATTCACTATCTATTGTGACAATACAAATGTTATAAAAATATCATAGAATCTGATAATGCACTCAAATCCCAAGCACATATCTATCAAGTGTCATTACTTGAGAGAGAAAGTACAAGACAAGCTTGTAATATTGGAATATGTGAATTCAAAAGAACAACTTGCTGACATATTCATTAAACCACTACCAAAGGATTCTTTTGAGTATATCAGACATAAATTAGAGGTCCTACCCCTATCCAACATTCATTAATAGAAGAGGCATGTTGCCTTAATTCTAGGACACGTTAGAATATTTGAATCTTAAAGTTGATTCTAGTGATCACACTTTAGGTGATGCCTAAAGTTGTGAGAGGATTTATGTATGCAAAGAGAAATCAGTAGATTCAAGGTATGATTCATTTCCTGAACAAGATTTTGGGATTATGGATCTCTCGCATTGTTTTCAAAGAGGGATAAGTACAGTAAGTAATTGATGAATACATAAGGGAGAAGTAAGTGATGAATACACAAGTAAAGGAGACTACATGTAAGAGGGAGAATGTGATTGAAGGCAAAGAAGAAGAACAAGCTAAGAGGGAGTAGAGACAGTACAAAGAGATCAGAGTATATCATCATCAATTGATAGTGTTGTCATCAATGCCAAAGAGGGAGATTGTTAACCAACTGATGGTAATGGTGATGAAGACCGAGTTCAGAAGAATACAAGCAAGTAGAATGGTTAGATCAATTGTTATTTTTTGATTGATGTCAAGCAATTGATTTATGGTTTATATTAAGTTTCCATATCAATCGGAGAGGAACTTAATTGGGCATATAATAAAGATCAAAAAACGATGAGGTACTATTGGAATAATTGTTTTTACTTAACATTTGATGTTGTTAAGTCGATAAAGCAGAGAGGTAAAATCTGTAAAGGAAACAGGCCTAGTTACCGAGTAGTGAAGTGTTAGTTGGTTGAACAAAGCAAAGACAGTCACCAAAAGAAGTTGACAACCGAGAAAGGTCAGTTAACAAGCAAGGTTGGTAATCGAGCGAAGTTAGACACTGGGTGAAGATAGTCATCAAGCACAAAATAGAGTTTGAATAGAGATTGGATTCAAAGAGAAAAATGAATTTAATGTGAAGGCAAAAGATCAAGAAGATGCTAAGGACAAAGATGAAGTTTGTTACAAGATCTATGCTCATGAATCAAAATCTGAGATGAAGATTAAGTGGAAAAAGGAAAGTTGTGAGTTCCAAGAAAAGTAAAAGTCACGAGGTAAAGGTTAACCAAATAACTGAGTTATAGATACATTGTATCAATTCATATGAGATTATCTAACGGCTTAGCGCAATTGAAGGAAAACCTAATCAATAAGATTAAGAGGCAAAACAAGGCATATATATTGATGAGTCTATATGTTTATACAAAGATGTTGGTGAATTGAATAGTTAAAGAGCTACCAAGCAGAGTAGTGAAAGAGTTGGAGAGCCATTTCAAAGGAGAGAATGATGAGTTGTTGATGCCAGTAGTTTCATAGAGCAAACAAGGGATCTGATTAAGTAAAGGATAGTTGTAGAATCACAGGTCAAATTAGTACACTATTGCTTACTAATATTTGTAACATAAAATCTCTTAACCGAGTGGACCTAACAATTCTTTCTATAAATCCTTGAGAAAGGTAACATTCTAGGATGAATGTTTAAGCCCTCTGACCAGGACACTCCTAACAGGGTGAAGATCTTAACAGATCTAAGGTAAATCCCCTAATAGGGTCACTTTTAACAAATGTGCATTGTAATCTTTAACTGGATTGGATCTTAAAGGGGCATACTTTAGAAGAGTATTTATTTTTATTGGTGACAATTCCCATGGAGGTTTTTCCCAAATTGGGGTTCCTTGTTAAATCTGGTGTTACATGTGATGCTTGATAACTATGAATGTTTTTTATTATAGTAACTGTAGGTTTTGAAGGGACCCCAAAACCCTTTAACAAAACTAAGAAAAGATAAGCATGAGAAACTCTAAACAACTATCTATCATAGATAGAGACAGAAAACCAAAAAGGGCTAAGACCCTAGACATACAATAAAATGTACACCCAAAACATCAAAAGTTGATACCAAAAAAACTTCCAGCAAGATAGAGCTAAAAAAAATTTTAGCACTCGAATCAGTCCAACACCTTAAAACACTTCTCAGATTCTACCATCTGGTTTTCCATATTCTATATTTTCACCATCTGATTTTCCATATTCTGGATAGAATCCCGAAGACTAGTAATATCTTTGACTTGGCCTGCTATCTTCTATCTAGTATTGGATCTAGTTCTGGAACCTAGACATAAAATCTGGAGTTCTTGTTTCCCCTCTTCCTCCAAATTAGCTTTGTCATTATTATTCCCTTCCAACAGGGTGTGCAAAGCTTTCAAGTTATCAACAGAAGCTTTCATGCCCATTTTGATGAGAGTAGTCAGCTTCCTCGGCATAATGTTGTTGTTGTTGGTTTTCTTAGCTATCGAATTAATCCTATTATCAATCATTTTACTTATCTTATCATCCAGCATAGTAGTGTTACCAGTTACCTTTTCAAAAACCTCATTACCTTGCTGATACATTTCAGCATCATTCCTCATTTTGTCTATTATCTCCTCCAACAAGGTGTTTCATTCTTCAAGGTCTTTATACTTAACCTGCAGCTCCTGAATGTCATCATGAACCCATTTTTCAATATTATAACCATACATTGCTTTATGTATGGCTTCTTGATAATTGTGAATGTTATTTGCATATTTTATATGTTTTTTATCAAGTTTGTGAAGTGTTTACAAGTTTCGGTTCTTGTTGTTATCTGAATCACCGAGTTGAATTAGAGGTTTAGTTTTAAAGTGTTAAGTTTCAATATTTTTTGATTCACCCCCACCCCCCCTTAGTAAAACATCTTTCGTAGGGTAAACCAATAGGAATAAATATATTCACTTATCAAGATTAACTGACTAAGATTGACATAATCACACAAAGTTGCAGATAATGAAATGCGTCCAAATAATAAGGCATAAACACTACTCAAGCTATTTGGATTGAAAAATAGGTAAAACCAGTAATTGTGTGTGTGTATTTGGGTACCTGATAAGAGAGACACAACACATCAATAAGTCATTGCATTAGTTCAAAACGGTTAGACAAGCATGTAAAACCACCTAATATCGACCTATTGTCTTCTAAGTAGGAAGAGTGTGATTAGTAATATAAAAGCTCTCAGTTTATGCTACAATCAGTGACATATACGACCTAGTATGAAGGATTTTAGATTATAAACAAGCTAAAAAGATGAGAAAACATGCATTCTAGTGTGTGTGTGTAAATGGGTACCTATTGAAAATGACACAAACACATCAATAGGTCATTGCATTAGCTTGAAAAGTTAGTCAAAACATTCAAAATCACTAATATCGGCCTATTGCCTTCTAACTAGAAAGAGTATGATTAGTTGCATATTTAGCCCTCAGAAATATGCTCAAAATCAGTGACCAATACTATCCTAGCATGA
>MU223851.1:1004345-1027004 GCA_018584345.1 Thuja plicata
TATCTTGGTCTCTTGATGAGTTAGCTTGTAGATGATAACATCATTTTATTATTGGATGTGATGAGTTATTACTGATATAAATATGTGTCAAATGATACTTATGTGAAAATGCAAATGTATGCTTCTTCTTTTTTTATTTATGCTTCAGCTATGCAAAATAGATGTATGGATTCACTTTAGGATGAAAAAGTAAAAATGCAATACATGGCTGCTTTATTTTTATTTTTTCTAGTTTCTTCTTGTCAATGAATGCAAAATGAATGCTATGGATGTGCAACGATATTTGATATCAGTAATATTAATGAGTAATTAACTTGATTGATAGAAGAAGAAGATAGAAACTATTGTTGAGCAAAAACTTCCTTATGTTTTTATTTCTTTTAAATGCACCATGAAATCTCTAAATGCATCTATATGAAGAATCTTAGGACTTGTCACTGATTTAGCAAATATTGCAACATTTTTATCATCATTGGGCATTTTTCAAAATGGATACCACCTGAAAATACAACCATCACTAATACCCACTGATATTATGAAAGTACGAATACTATGTTTTATTGAAATGTCAGAAATAGACTTAGGCATCAAGGCATAAAAGCCAAGATAAAAATAGTCACCTTCCTTTTAATATACCAGATTTTGAGTAAGGCAAGATATTGGACCTGTAATGACCTTGAAAATTCATATCCTTGGGTACATTATGAATCGTATACCTTAGTGAGAATCTGGATCAAAAAATAGACAAGGAAATTGTTTCAACCTCACTGTAGTTTACACATAATGAAGATCGAGATATATGCAGATATACACCCATAGTGGAAGCTCTTACCATAAACATCCGAGTTAGGTGAAATTTATAAGAGCCTTTGGAATGATCACCATACACAAAAAATAAAGAAAAAATTATGCCCCCAATCCTTGCGACTCTTTGTCTTTGCACAGACGTCATTGAGTAACTAAGAAGACATAACAAATCATCAATTGAGAATCAATTAGATAAAATTTATAATTACTTAGATGCCCTTAGTTGAAATCATCATTAGGACATTAAAGAATCATAATCAAACCATTATCAAACTATGTTTTTAAGTAGTACTTGTTCATTCATCTGTCAAACACAGTAAAGATTCATCAATCAGAAAATTAGAATATAAGCAATATGGCATTCCATGTCTGTGTATTGATAGGATAATCCATTCATGTTTGCGATCCAATATAGCCTTGTGGGAATTTCATTAATGTAAATGTTATGTCTGGATATGTGATGCTTGAAAAGACACCCTTGTTTTGGAAAGTGACATTGTTTTGCATGTGTCGAGAAACATTGTGTCTGTGAGGCAAACCAACCTAGAGAAGCCTAGCAACTGCAACTGACTATGTCATCAAAGATGCCACCAGTGCAGAATGACTTATTCCTAAGACGTAAAGATAGACAAATCCCAAGCAAGGACAAGATAGTCATTTAGGAAGATGAAGTCAGCATATGAGCATAGGCAAAATTATGAAGGCCTAGTATCAATAGTGCATCGATAGATGGAGTGCAGGACACAAGTGATGCCTGATTGACAGGTTTTCACCACTTGGAAAGATCTTTTCTCTTTCTTTTTGCTACCAAGATGCCTGTTTTACCAGGTGCTCATCAAGGCACTTTTCTTCTTTTCAATTTTTTTGCTATTTTTTTTGCTTTTTTGAATGTTTTTTTTGTAGTATCAAGGCGCTTATTTACCAGGTTTTCACCAAGGATACCTATTTTATAGGACCTTTTCCACTATTCTTGGATTTCTTCAAGATCAATTTTCTGAATGTTTTTGGTATTTTGCAAGTACTTTTTGTTGTACAGGCTCTGCTAGCCAAACATTAGGCGTAGAACCACTTCAAATGTAGAGTGTTGATAGGGTCTAGAAGAACATTTTCCATCAGATGTAGCTAATTGATAAGCTCTAGTCCCAAAAGTAGCACTAATAACATAAGGTCCTAGCTAGTTAGGTTCAAACTTTCCTTTCTGCTCCCTGTTAGGCTGGTTCCTAGGATTCTCCTTGAGGATGAGATCTCCTACTTCAAATTTGTGTGGTTTGACCTTTTTGTTGTAACCTTTGGACATACGTGCTTGATACACTTTGAGGTGATCAAACGCTTGTTGTCTGCGCTCGTCTAGTAGGTCTAGAGAATTTACCCAATCAATGCGGTACTGCTCATCAGTAACTAGTCCTTGTAAAGATATCCGCAAAGATGGGATTTCAACCTCAATAGGTAATACTACTTCAGCACCATAGACTAGAGCAAATGGTGTGGCTCCAGTCATTGTTCTAATGCTTGTTCTGTAGGCCCATAGTGCTAGATTCAATTGTAGATGCCAGTCTCTGCCAGACTTGCTTATAGTTCGGTGTAGGATCTTGAGAATATTCTTGTTTGATGCTTCAGCCTGTCCATTACCTTGAGGATAATAGATTGAGTAACAATGTTGAGTAATATGGAGCTATTCACAAAGGTCATCAATGTCTTGATTTATAAAATGGCCCCCATTTTCTGTTACAATTGAAGAGGGTATCCCATATCTACAAATAATGTAGTTTAGAATGAACATAGCCACCTGTTTGTCAGTGGATTTGATTAGCGACACGACTTCGACCCACTTTGTGAAATACTCAGTGGCCATAATGATAAACTTGTGTCCATTTGAGGAGTTGGGATATATTTGTCCAACCAAGTCAAAGGCCCATTGCTAAAATGGCCAGTGTGTTATGAAAGGTATAAGTTCTCTGGCAGGAGCATGGATAAGGTTTCCATGTGTCTGCCATTTAAGACATGCTTTTGAAAATTGAATAGCATATTTCTCCATCGTAGGCCAGTAATAGCCTACTCTGATTAGTTTCTTAGCTAATGAAAATTTGTACAAGTGTGATCCACATACTCCTTCATGGACATCTTTTAATGCTAGATCAAACTCTTCGAGTTCTAAACACCGAAGAAGTGTACCATCAAGACTACGTCGATATAGGTTGTTAGCTATGAGGACGTAACATGATGTTGTCCTAATTAGGGATCTTTTCTCATTTTTGGATAGATTGGCGGGAATGGTTTGGTCAGAAAGGTAAATAATGATACTAGCATACCGAGATTGATCTGGGGCTTTCAAAATATTACCTGGTATTTAGTGTTAGCAAAGGCAGGATAGGATATTTCTTCCATCAAGAAGTCATAGCGGAATTGATGTTCCTCTAGTTGTAACATGGATGCCAAGGTAGCCATAGCATCTGCAGCCTTGTTCTCTGATCTTGATATCTGCTGGAAGGTGACAAAGACAAAGTATTTCTTCAGATCATCAACTAGTTGCTTGTAGGGCATCAAATTGTCATCTTTTGTCTAATACTCCCCATTGACTTGATTGGTAATTAGTTGGGAGTCACCATACACGTGTAACTCAATGATCTTCCATTCCATAGCTAGCTTGAGGCCATTGACCAATGCTTCATATTCTGAGATATTTTTGGTGCATGGAAACATCAATTTTCAAGATTTGGAAATCTTGTATCCTTGTGGAGTTATGAAGAGGACCCCTGCTCCAGATCCTTGTTGAGTGAATGAATTGTCAAAGTACATCTTCCAGAGATGTTTATTGAGATGCATGATTGTTTCATCAGGGAATTCAATTAGTAAGGGTTCATCATCCTAGAGTGGTGAATCAGCCAATTGATTTGCAAGCACCTGTCCCTTGATAGCTCGTCGTTCAACATATTCAATTTCAAACTCACTTAAATTAGGACCCATTTTTCCAAATGTCCTGTTAATGTTGTTCTGCTCAAAAGATACTTTAGAGGGTCTATCTTAGCAATGAGCTTCATTGTATGAGAGAGCATGTAGTGTCTTAATTTCTATGATGTGAAGACAACTGCTAAGCATGCTTTTTCAATAATGCTATAATTGAGCTCATAAGTGACTAGGGTTCTACTAATGTAGTAGATAGCTCATTCCTTCTTTGTTTCATCTTCTTGTGCCAGTAATACTCCTATCGATGTAGTTGTTGCTGAAATGTATAGGAGTAAGGGTTTTCCATGAATAGGCTCCATAAGAATAGGTGGAGCAGCCAGGTACCCCTTTAATTCTCTAAATTTTGCTTCACAGTGTTCATCCCATTTGAATGTAACCCCTTTATGTAGTAGCTTATTAAAGGGTTGTGCCTTATCTGCAAGTTGGGACATGAATCTCCTGATAGACTGGAGTCTCCCTTGTAGTGTCCTCATTTGACTGATATTACATGGAGGATTCATCTATAGAATAGCTTTTACCTTTGCAAGATCTATCTCGATTCCCTTTGTTGATACTATGAATCCTAGGAGCTTGCCTGATTAGACCCCAAAGGCAATTTTCTTCGGGTTGAACTTGAGTTGGAACTGTTCCATTCGATCTAATATGTTTCTTAGGTCAGCAATGTGATTACTTCTCTCCTTAGATTTAGCCAATGTGTCATCGACATAGTCCTCTATGTTCTTGTGCATCATGTCATGGAATATAGTGGTCATAGCTCTTTGATATGTTGCACCTACATTATTTAGCCCGAAAGGCATGACATTCCAGCAAAAGGTGCCCCATGTGCATGTGAATTCATTTTTATCTTGATCCTCAGGGGCGATCTTGATTTGATTATAGCCTAAAAATCCATCCATTAATGATTACATCTGAAAGCCTGATGTAAGATCTATGATCATGTTAATGTTTGGTAGAGGGAAGTCATCTTTCGGACATGCTTTGTTGAGGTCCCTGAAGTCCATACAGATCCTAATAGATTTATCATATTTAGAAATGGGGACCACATTGGAGATCCATGCTGCATAGGCAATGACTCGAATAAATCCAGCTTTCAACAACTTTTCTAATTCTGCTTTTACCAATAATGCAACATGAGGATGCATCTTTCTAAGTTTTTGTTTTACGGGCTTAATCCCGGGAGCTATAGATAAGTGGTGCATGATGAGATTAGGATCTAGCCCTGGCATATTAGTGTAGGACCATGCAAAGTTGATTTTCTTCTCCTTCAGGAACTCTGTGAACTGTACCTTCTCTTCTTCTGATAAAGATTGTGCCAGATGGACTATTTGAGGATTTTCAATGGTGCCCAAGTTTACTAGTTGTGTTGGTTCAATCAATACCGAAGACCTTTCCTGAAAGTGTTCAGGGACGATATCAAGAGTCTCATCCTCTAGCGCCTCAAAGAGGTTTTAACCATTGGATACATCTTTTTTATTTATTATTTTGGGATCTGATACTGCCACAGAGTGGTTTTCACCATTAGTCCACTTTTTTTT
The DNA here is from genome assembly GCA_018584345.1 of Thuja plicata. Lineage (NCBI taxonomy): Eukaryota > Viridiplantae > Streptophyta > Pinopsida > Cupressales > Cupressaceae > Thuja > Thuja plicata. Next base: position 1,009,652 of record MU223851.1, read on the forward strand.
TTTTTTTTCAATTTGTGACTAAGAAACTTGATATCCTCCCATGACATGTTCTCGCTCCTTGCATTGATGGAAGAAGGGTAAGGTTCACAAGCATTGAGATAAAAAGCTAGGGTGTGGTCATTGGAAAAGTCGAGGATAGGAGTAGGATCTATTTTAGTCCAATCAATTAGGTCTAGAAGTACCAATGTTAGGGAGTTAGATTCTGGGAAAGACAGCATCGTGTTAGCATTAAGACCATTAACCGACATGACATAATTTTTTAAGTTAATTTCTTTGATATTTACATCAATAAGAGTGAGATCATCATTAAAAGGGTCATTTTCAGTCATATATGGATCAAACTCTAGTGACTCATTAATAGAAATCTCATCATCATCCCTCTGTAAAAGGAGGCTTCTTGCTTTTTGTCTATGAAATTCTCGTAGACTTATGTATTCACCTGTGTCTCCATCAATGATCGAGGGAATGAACTCTTCTTCTGCTTCATGAGGATCAGTATCATTGAAAGGAGTATTAGGTCATTTACTAGGAGCTGAGGAAGCTGCAAACATGTGAATTTTCCAATATCTTCAAAGGCAATAAATAGCTGATCCCACTCATAGTCATGAGAGTCTATGACATCATCATCAGATCTGTTTAAATATTCAGTGATGTTTATTTGATGGACTCGGTTAGCTACTTGTAGATCAAAGTGGGGTAGATCAAGGACATGTGAAATTGTGACCAATTGCCCCCAGTTAGGATTTAAATTCTGTGGCCAGGGTATCTCTTGAGTGATTGTTGCTATGGTGTCTCCTACCTCATGAATGGGAGGTTGTGCTAGCAAAGGAGTGTGAAGATCCTGTGGTACCTCAGATCCTTTGGTACCTCAAAGCTAGGTATATAGCATTCTCCTTGATATTCAGGATTCTTTGTACCAATATGTAGTAATCTCTCATAAGGCCATGGTTCCAATATTATCTCATTTGTTTTATCACTCCCTATTTCAGAAGGTGGACTTTTTTTTGAAGTAGGTTTGTTGGATTGAGTATTAAAACCCATTCCTGTTTTATCTATGTTGTTGTGGAACTCCATGGGTATAGGTTCAATGATCCCTCATCCTGTGTCATTTAGAGGTCCCTTTCCATTGTAACCCATTTGTGTAAGGAAATCATATCCCTTTCCATACTTTTATGGGGATATCTTCACATGTTTGACCTTAGATTTCACTGGTTCTCCTTTGTAAAGCCAATCCAAGACTACTTGTTCTTCTGTGTTATCTGAAGAAGACGTGGATGCCTTTATCATGCCAGTTGCCTTGTGTACTTCTGGCTCTTTGAATACTAGAGGTGTGAATGTTGATGACGGTTTTCCATAGGATCTTAGGGACACTGGAAGGTTTGTCAGTGAAGGAGTCAAGTCCAGCTTGTACTCTCCCATACCTGTTTCTTTGAGTTTCAAAGTTTTGCTAAAACTCTTCATAACCATGTCCTTGGTTGTTTCAAGAGTAACTACATCCATAGCCTCTTTGTTGTGTGGGATCATGCTACCTGCTTTGATATTGTTGCAAGTGTTGTTGGCATTCGTAGCAATCATTATTTATATCCCATTATGTGGGAACTTTATGCATTGGTCATAAGTGGACGGTACAACTTGCATCTCGTGAATCCATGGTATGCCTAGTAGAATATTGTAGGCTAGTGGTAGATCCAAAACTTGACATATGGCATTCCTCTCAATTGGTCTGACTATGATAGGTAGAGCAATAAGACCTCTGGAGGATCTTTCTTCCTCATCATAATCTTTGATGGTTATCTTGTTTCTAGTGTCAATTGTTTGTTCTAAGAGACCTAGCCTCCTGATGAGATCCAGTGTACAGATATTCAATCCTGCACCTCCATCTATCAATACACATCTAACATGAGATTTATGAATAAGGACTTCGATATGGAGGGGTTGATTGTGTGGATGGGTCAATGAATTGTCGTCCTCTTCAAAAAAGGAGAGGTAGTGTGGCACTGAGATGTGATTGACCATCACTTGAAATTTGTCTATATCAATATCCTTTGGAACATTAGCAATGTGTAGAGCTTGTTCTAGGATTTCCCTATGTACTATGGATATCTTGAGCAATTTGAAGATGTAAATTTTGGCAGAGGTTCATTGCAATTGGTCTACCAAGTCATATTTCACTCTGGGGATAGCGACCACATGTTTTACTGTCAGTTTAGAAATAGTTACAATAGGAACCTTTGATGTTGATGTTAGTTTTGGAGGTCCCTTGATTGTAACCTATGTTTGGCTCTGTATTACAGCATTTAAGGAGGATGAGGCACCTTTAAGTGTGATCACATTGATGGATTCATTTTCAATATTGAGCATATTAATCACATTGTCACTTTTGGAATAGGTGTAGTTTACCTCATTACCCTTTCCTTTAGATGTCTCCCCTTGATTGTAATTAGGAAAGGGTTTGTTGAATGTTGTATGATCCTCATTGGTAGTATGTCCATCAACTTTGATCTTACCTCCTTCGATGAGGTCTTGGATGACATGCTTAAGTTTCAGACAATTATTAGTCTTGTGTCCCTTGTTTTTGTGGAAGACACAATAGGAATTATCATCCCACCACCTAGGTTTGACCATTGGTTCCCACAGTTTAGAATCAGGAATTATAAGGACTTTGTTATCCACCAATGTTTTTAAGATGGTCTCAAGAGTCTCCCCCAAAGGAGTGAATGTTCTTTGGGGTTTTGAAGTCTATGTTCATTCCTTGTTGTTATCATTATTTGTTTTGGGAATGGGAGGTGTTACTTTAGCCTCTTTGCTTGCTTGCATGCCATTGGTTAAATTGAATGCTTCGGGTTTAGAATTAATGTTAGAGGCATCAACTACTCTATCATTAACAACATTTTTGTTTTGCTTCCACCATTTAGGCTTGGAGTTGGAGTTACTGCCTTTGTTTTCATTTTGAAGGGTGATCTCTCCCCTTTTGACCATGACTTCCTCAATACGGAGGGCATTTTTAATCATCCTATCGAAGCTAGGAGAGTCTTGCATTTGTAGAGCATAGCTAAATTTAGGCACTAGATTATTAACGAAGATTTCCATCTTCTCTATTTTGGGAATGACCCTTGAATATCATGTAAAAATCTTCCTCCATCTTTGTAGGAAGTGTGTGAATGATTCTCCAGTCTGTTGTTTGGTGTTACATAGATCCATCATAGTTACGTCATGTTGGATGTTGTAGGAATAATGTTGAATGAATCGTTGGATTAAATCCTCAAATGTTTTGAACTTAGGGTTCAATTTTGAGAACCATTCCATGGCATTACCTCCCAGACTTCTTGGAAATAGTCGCATGAGGTATGTGGGTTTGTTCATGTACTCGATGCTGAGAGCACAAAATTCCCTTACATGGTCGTGAGGATCAGTTTCTCCCGTGTACTTGTCATACTTTGGCCTTGCCACATTTGGAGGAAACGGGACCATAGTGATACTCTTGTCAAAAGGAAATGGACAAATGGTGTCCAAAGAGTATTTTGTTTTGGGTTTCTTCTTCTCTTGTTTAAGGTTGGTGAGCTCCATTTGCATTAGATTGAGCTGTTTGGTGAGAATAGATATTGGGTTTGGTACCTCCTTTTATTTGAGATATTTCACATTATAATCGTTGGGTAACTTGACACCTGTGGATGCTAGATGGAGGAAGTAATTTTCTTTATCGTCACCAATTATCCATTCCAATAGCTTGTGGATCCGTTTACTTTGTTTGAGTTTTTCATATTCGTCTTCAAGGATCTCTTCTTCACTGTCTGATCCAAATAGATTATGTTCAAACTTGGGTCTTTCTTCCTCTTCTGTGCCTTCAAATTGTGCTTATTTTCCATCATTGTAACCCTCAAAAGCCTTACTCCATTCATTAGTGTTGTTATCCATTTGAGGTGAATCTAGATCAAGAAGGGAACTACGAGAAGTTTCTCCTTGAAAGTGTGGTGTTTTAGGAGGCACTTTTGATCCTTTAGTTGTGTAATGGTTGCGTCTTGTGTTAACCATAAAGTTTGTTTCTCAATTTTGTTAACCTTTCCCAATAGTGCAAGTAAGGATTTCAGATCGTTCAAGTGGGTGTGTCTAGGTAAAAGTAACTATTTGTTGTTGGTGGATGTAAATGATTCCAGTGTTAGAGGGTTAGAATGCCCTGATAGTGAGCTAGAAACTAAGTTGTTGATAGAAAATGGGTAGACCACACGTATTGAACTGATCATGAAAGACTGACTAAGCATGCAAGGTAGACGTTTTGAAAGTGTTTTGAAATTACAACAAGGAGACAAGAAGAGACAACAAGAACTAGCTAAAGAGAAAAAAGGGTATCCTAATCAACTGAGACTTCCTAAGAAAAAATCCTACAAATGCCCACTGTCCTGAATGCAAGCTCCCAGATGCGAGCCTCTGATGGTACCAGATACGATCCTAGAATTTGGATATGACTTCTTCCTGACCAAATACGATCCTAAATACCAGATGCGATCCTAAACACTATATGCGACTTGGGAAATATAGGATGCGATCTTATGATGTCTTTATCAATTTTGGTCAGTTGTAAAAAGTTCATTTTTGAAGTGCGTGAAGTTTCTTGTTTCCAAATTGTGTCAAGAGGTGTCGTAAGGTGTGAAAAACACTTGTACTCCAGGGTTTGAAATTTGTTGATTGTTTTGAGGAGCTTATCTTTTTAATGATCTTTAGAACATGTCAAACAGTTTTTCATTGTTAAGAGGGTGAAACAAACACTCATCTTGTCCTATTTTCTAGGTGGAGGATGAAAATATTTGCTCATTGACTCAGGTACACACTCAAATTCTAATCAGAATACAACCATCACCAAGCACGTAATGGATCTAGTCATGATGTTGTATTAGCCGACTCCAAATACAAGTGAGGGCACAATATGACGAGTGTCTTGGGGAAATTACTTTTTTCCTTGCACAAATATTATCACCCTTTCAAGGATGAATCGGGTATTCTTTCAGTTGAAGTTGTCATAGATTATTGGGCAATCCATTTGAAACTGTCCCCCGTAGAATTGCACAATGCAAAATTGAGGCGTATAGCCCTATGAGTACCTGAATATATGTAGTCTCGCAAGCAAGATTCAAGCGGCTCTGCTCTACATATACCCAGATATGTTCAAGGAATGATGTCATAATTCCAAGAACAAAACCAGTTCCATCTTCCAAGGCTTTAGCCTACGAGGAAGCAACTATTTATAGTGAGTTGGAAGGGTCGGTGTAAGACCTATCCTCACTTGGGTCGTTCCCAGGAGATTTTTTCCTCAACCGGCAGGCCCTCTACTATTTAAATGTATGTAAATAGGATTGGTGAGCTTTGGATATCTGGATTTCTGATTCTTTTGAAGAAGAAGAGCATACTCTCCTAATCTAAGCCATTTTCTCCCAAAGAACTTAAAACAAAGTTTATTCTTTCAAGCTATGTTGAGCTTGATTTAATTGTTCCTATCTTAAAGAAAATAGGATGCTCTGAAAAGGGAAAGTTTGCCTTGTTCAATTAACCACAAAATTTAATGATTTGTTTTGTTCAATTTCTGATTCCAAAAGAAAATTATACGATTGAACTTGTTCTTTCAACCGCAATATTTAGTGCTTTGTGTTGTTCATTTACTGTTTCCAAATTTAGACGATGAGTTTGCTTGTTCATTTACCCCCAATTTCATCACAAATGATAAGACAACGTCCAACTTTCTAATTTTCATCAAGAGGAAAAGAGCATATTATATGGTTGTTTTAGCAAGTGGAGAAATGGTCTTAAGTTTGGAAAGCAAGTAAATAGAAGTCAAGATGGGGGTTTGGCAACCTGTAAAACCACGTTAGTATCTGTTAGTGAAAACTCCCACAAAAACTTTCAAAAACACCCTGCAAACACTTGTTAAGTTGCAAATCATCAAAAACACCACTTGTTAAAATGTTAGGGGTTAGGCAAATGAGATGCTCAAACTTTTTAACCAGATGCGATCTTAAAATTTCACTAAATGTGATGTAGCATACCGTATGTGATCTTATTCACCAAATACGATCCCATGCTTACCAGATGTGATTTGAAACTGAAAACAACCTGAGAAACCCTGGATGCGATCCAAATTTTCCATGGTGGGTGCCAGAATTGTGTGTGTGTATTTGGGTACCTGATAAGAGAGACACAACACATCAATAAGTCATTGCATTAGTTCAAAATGGTTAGACAAGCATGTAAAACCACCTAATATCGACCTATTACCTTCTAACTAGGAAGAGTGTGATTAGTAACATAAAAGCCCTCAGTTTAGGCTACAATCAGTGACATATACGACCTAGTATGAAGGATTCTAGATTATAAACAAGCTAAAAAGATGAGAAAACATGCATTCTAGCTCTAAACATGAAAGTAATAAAAATGCAAAAGCATGATTTAAGAAGTGAAATGTTAGTCTAGTATTAATTCAACAACATAACAATGCATTTTGTAATCTAAGATGAAGACTTCTTTGTTCTCAAAAATGGCTTCTATTTATAGAAGAATGAGAGAGAGAGAGGGGGGGGACAAGGTGAATTTAATGAGTTAAGGGACTCATTAATAGAGGTGTAAGAACCATTAATTCCTAAGGCATTAATAAGGCATGGGAGAGACATAGGCTTAAGGCATCTTCATTAATAAGGCATTAATGAAAGCCTTAAAGAAGCAAGGGAAGGGTGAAGAGGGTGGCTTGAGAAAGTGGACTTTAAGGAAGTCAAGCTTGAGAAAGTGGACTTTCTCAAGTGGGTTGAGTTGCTAAGCATTCCTTAATTGAATGTGACAACATTAGGAGGTGGGTTAGGGTAGAATTAGGATTAGGATTAGATTAGCAAGGGTGAATGGGTTGAGAAGGGTTAGAACCTAGGGTAGAAGTGGTTGAGATAGGTTAGGTTGGGGTTTGGGGGAATATTAATTAAATTAATTAAACTTATTTCATTCATTCAAAAATATAGGAATTAATTATTTAAACAATTTAATTACTTTTTAATAATTAGGGGACTATAGCCATTTTAATTAAATTAAATAGGCTAGGGGAATGGGTTATTTGCAAGTGGGTAATTGATTTAGGGATTTATTTAATTCCTTTATAATTAAATACTATAACCATGTTTGATTTTGGTTTGATTTAATTGGTTTGAATTGATTTAAATCATATGGCTATAATAGTTAATATAATTTAGTGATAAAAATCACCTAGGACATTAAATTGATTCGAAGAATTATGTCAAGCAGTAACAGGGTCATTTCGACATAATCGAGGGTATGATCACACTTAGGGAAAATAGGGTCTATAGTAATTTCTATTAAATATGGCAAATAGGGTCCATGGTTGCAATAATTTCTATTAAATAAGGCAAAATGTATTTTACAGAAGAGAATTTTGCAAAAAGACCAAAAAAATATATGCTAGAAGAATGTGCAAAATTTGCCTTTATAGGGTTCGAGCATAACCCAGATTTTACATGAAGTTCAAACCCTCAAATAAGGCTAAGTTACAGAAGAGACTAGAAAAGATCAGAAGTAATTTTATCCCTGCGTGGAAGTTGATCTCAGAAATGACAGGAAGAGGGGGAATGAATGTCCTAGTAGCATAAGAATTGACCTCTGCAATTACTATTGCCTCTAAAGACTTTGTGATCTATCCTATGGTGTGTAGAAACTTGTCTCAAGATTTTTTTGTAGTAATGAATGAGCATGGAAACCTGGGAAGATCAGATCAAGACCCTGTTGAAGAGTAATGGCACCATTTGAAAGAGTCGACATCTATTGATGGGTCGAATAGTTAAAGACAAATTGATGAGAGTTCTTGAGAGCATTAATGCTTTGTTATCTTTCATTCTTGAATGATGAAAGCCTCCCCAAAATATTTGTGTGTCACTTGGCACCAAAGTAAATCTCATGACCATCAAACATCCAACAAACTCCACAAAATTCCTACCGATGAAATTCTTCATTCCATGGGTCCCAGAAAACATATCATCAAAACCTGCACAAAGTTTCCCCTATAAAACCCATTGGTGAGACATGAATTATCAAGAGACACAAAAATCTCATTTTCAATAGTTGTTCTCATGAAAAACCTTCGCTGATGTACCCTATTAAGCTACTAAAACCACTTTGGAAAGATCCAAAGATATCTTTGCAAAACACAACGCATATTCATGAAGCCCCGCAAAAGCTCCTCTGATGAAAACTTTGCATTAATCACTGTCCCTGAAGATATCAGTGAGACCAAGAGAAAGCTTCCCCAACAAAACCATATGTATATCATACATTATTGGCTCTCATGATTTTCTCTCTTTCGATGGTTATCACTATATTGATGGACCTTACTAGTAAGACCTTTGTCGATGATCCTTTGGACTATCACTCAATGTTGGTTGATTGGAAAGAGCTCCACCAATGAAAGATAACCCAAAAACCTTTTGATCTCCTATGCTAAAGAAACCCTAGAATTGAAAATACCAATTATCGGTATAGCCTACAGGAAGCTTTGTCGATGGTCTTGTGTTCCTTGTTGAGCTTCGGGTTCTGACCTTGGTTCCAGAAGAGTGTCAAAGACCTGCCTTTGACTTTTCCATGTTCCATTTGTTACTTTGGGTTTTGAAAAGCCCTTAGGAATCATCAAATTCCTTCCCTCTCAGAAAAAGTGGGCCCCATTGGTCACTTTTCATTGGTCATCAGAAGCAGGCCTTAGTTGTTGAACTACGTTCAGATCTTGAAGGCAATTTTGGAAGTGCCTTCAGAACCTGAAGGCAATTCTCTAACTACATTCAAAACCCTAAATTCTTCCTCCTTTTCTGATACACTTGGATCTACCTATTTCTTCAGGTTCCAAAATAAGTTCCAAAATAGCTTGAAAAAACTAAAAATTTTAAGACTTAGCCATCTTTGTTCTTTTTTATTAACTTATCAAAGAATCCTATCGATGCCACCTTGCACATAATTCTCCCAAAAGACCCATCGATAAGACCTACCCCAATGTAAACCATTAGGGTAACTAACACCATCAGAAGGCACAAAATCCTCACTCCTAATAAGCCAAGCTATGTCAATGAACCTGTCGCTAAGAAGAGAAAAATCCCTATCGGTAAGACTTACACTGTCAGATCGCGCCATTTTCCTGCTCCTGATAGTTTATGCTATGATGATAGATTTGATCATTGATACTTCTACCAATGCACTTGATGTTGAAATACTTAGTTCCTCAGACTTCCCAGAGAAATATACTGGCTAGAATACACCGATAACTTTTAATGCTTAGAGAAAAACCTTATCGACATAACCTACCTTGATGAAAACCTAAGTTCCTTGTTGGGTTGTGGAATCCTAAAAGAGTTCCAGAACAAGTGTTGGGACCTGACACTAGTTACAAAAGTACTGCTAAAACCAAAAATAAATCTGGAAGCATTCATCTTTGTTTTCCTTTTGACAAAAAGTGGGACCCAAATTTGACTTTAGTTCCAACTTAAGTGCTAGAATCCAACACTAGTTCCATCGTCACCTTCGGATCTCGAAAGGAGTTCTGAAACAACCCTCAAAACCTGAAATTTTTAAGACTTAGCCACTTTTCCTCTCTTTTGATGAACTCACCAAAAATTCTTACTTATTTCTCTAGCAATGCTCAACACCCTTTATATTTATGTTCGCTTGATCCCATCAGAGTGAATCTTGCCGATGAAACCTAGCGGCGAGACTTACACTTTCGGCCAACAAGATTTCATCATTCCCGATAGTGTAAGTTATGCTGATGAAACTTTTCAAGGTCATTTTAGCAAGACCCAAAGATGTCTTGTCAAAACCTTTTGTTGATCACTTCATATTGGACATATATTGGCAAGAGTTACACCAATGAACTCCATTGGTGTAACTAACACTATGATACACCAATATTTCACCATTATGATAGTGATGTCTATTCCAATAGAAATAGTTGGCAAGATGTCCCATCTTTTTACACCGATAAATGCATTTGAATCTTGAAGAATAATTTGTTTGAATTTTTGGGAAGCCTTCTACCAGTCTCGCCAAAATTGAGCCTTTTGATCCTACTGAAGTACTACAAGATCGTATCGGTATAACTTGAGACAATTTATAGCAATATGCTTGAGCTGAAGGTTTTACACTGATTAGCTCTGTATATATGCCCAAGCTTTCTCACTGGAACATTGTGAAGGAAATAACAATCTGGGGATCTGATGGGCGACAAAAATGGTCAACATCAATATATTGAATGTAATTGAAACTAAACAATTTAACGAAAATCTTATTTGTTTTATTTTCTACAATGTAAATCTATTTTTATTTTATTTTTATATCATTATCAAATTTTCAAATCAACAATATGTAAAAGTGCAAAAATAATTTGAGGATATAGAGAATTTTTTTTTACTCAATTCATTGCTCAAAATTACATATATATGTAATATGATCTACAACTGAATCCAACTAACCAAGAAACTAATCAAAATTATCAACTAATTACCAAAATTTTATTCTAATAACAACTGCCAACACTTTGTTCTTGTTGTTGGTGTTGATTCTCTCTCTTTTGGGGTGTCACTATCGTCTCTTTGTGGTGGAAACCCTTTAGGATAGTATTGTCTGGATGGTTTCTCATCAACAAAGGATGAATCACTCTACAATCTCTCACTCTCCTCCCTCTAATGTGGGTTGTGGGTGAGTTGTCTATCCATTCTTGAGGTGGTTTAGAAGTTGTGTTGCTTGTATATTGTTAAAGGTCCTTCTTGACCTAATTGTAAGCAGTTGTTTTGGACAACCTTGGGTTGTAGTTGTGTAAGGGGCAGCCCCCTTTCTAGGCTAATTTAATAATAAAAAATAACTGATAAATTAGTAATATTTATTATAATCTTACCTTCACCCCTATAATGAATATTGTAAGAAAAGAAGAAAAGGAAAAAAACAAGTTCTTTAGTTATCGCATTTCTCATGCATAATGAATATTGGGAAGAACGCCAAGTAAAATTTGAAGTATTTGAAAGTGGTACAAGAGCACCGAGGCAAACTAGTGATCAACACTACCCAGAAAAAAAATTATTATCTTTTCAAGTTTTGGTTGTTTTGGTTTGTATTGGTCTTGGCATCTCTCCATTATAATGGTTGTTGACTTTTTAGCACTAGCCTAGCTTCATTAGATTTTACAAAAGGTTTCTCTCATCTTTGGCATTAAAATAGAAATTATTGTTAAAGATCATTCACATATAAATCTTGTATATGTTAGGGGTTGGTTGTTGTGTAATGATCTCGACGCTGGATACAACAAAAGTGCATGGCCCTCTGCAACCCAATAACATGTACACCTTTTTGTTGGCTTCAAATGAGCCTTCTAAACTGTCGTACAGACCCAAAAAATAGGTGTACAGTTGATGAAATCCCAATATACACATGTGGTTCTTATTATCTGGCATACTTAATAGATAACATCTAGCTCAAAGTCTAGTGGATTGTTTGATTTGGCTATGCCCAGCCTTATGGTAAGCTAGCAATGCTTGTACGGTGAGAACTATTGATGTTGTACGGTGATGTGTGACCATACGGTGATGGTATTAACTTGTTGTACAATGTCCCACTTTTTCCATATTGTATGGTGACTGAGTCGTATGACCAATATGACATCTCAACAATTTGTGACGTAAACAAGGATAGTCTTTGGGTGTGGGGTATGGTTTGGCTTATTCCTTCAGATGACGTAGATAACCAGTTTGATATTATGCACAAATGCCAAATCATACATACAAGAGGAAATAATGAAAGAACTTCATAATGTAACAAACTTTAGTACAACAATTTAGGACCAAGAAAGAGCAGAATAGGGTGAGGAGTTACTCCCATCAAAACTGCAAATACCAAAGAGGGAGGGTATTTCACCTCCAAAATGGCAAACAAAAAAACTCCAACTGGAATTTGCAATCACAAATAAAATATCAAAATTGCATACCAACAACTACCTACATGTCAGGCATAAATACCCCTTCGAAGAAACCCCCGAGGGTTTACAAAAGAATGCCAAGATGGTAAACACCTATGACCAATAAGATAAAAATGGGCCCCCATTAATTAATTAAAGGTCCTTAATAATATTTCTTTTAAATTGGGATCAATTAATTAATTAATTTAATTTGTTTATTCTCTATCAATTTGGAGACATTACAAATCCTCATTGCCCAAAGATTGCTTTCCCTCAAGAAATCCGTCATCAAAACTCCAGGATCCTAAACTAATTGTATCCATTGAAACCATCATGTCAGAATATGACCACGTGCATGCACCTGGAAAAGAGTGAGAAGAGTAAAGGTCCATCAAGCTTTTGTTGCGTCAATCTGATATAAATGTTGCCATACCCAGTCACCAGGATCCCACTGAAGCCAACCATATAATAAATCAATGCTCAAATCCCAAACCAAGTGTAGACGTTGGTAGCAGTATCCATTGAAATCTTTTTGTTTCTTTTGGACGATATGCACATAGCTGGATTTAGTCGAGACAATTAAACCATCATTAAGAGTGGTGCAGCAGAAGCTTGATGATGGTTACTCATCCCGACTAAATCCAACTATGTGCATATGATCCAGAAGCAACATAGAGATTTCAACAGATACTGCTACCAATGTTCGTATGTGGCTTGGGATCTAAGGCATCGATGTATTAGATGATTGGCTTCAGTGGGATCCTGGTGACTCTGGGCATGGAAACGTTTATATCAGAGTGGCACATTGAAAGATTGATGGAGCTTTACTCTTCTCACTTACTTCTAGGTGCTTGCGCGTGGTCATGTTGCGGCATGGGGGTTTCAATGGATACAGTTATTGGTTTCCACACTTAGTTTGGGATCCTAGATTTTTTATGATGGATTTCTTGAGGGAAATAAATCTTTGGGTGGAGAGGATTTGTAATGTCCCCAAACTGATAGAGAATAAATTATTTAAATTAATTAGTTAATTGATCCCAATTTAAAAGAAATATTATTAAGGACATTTAATTAATTAATGGGGGGTCATTTTTATCTTATTGTCCGTAGGTGTTCACCATGTTGGTATTATTTTTTAAACCCTCGGGAGTTTCTCCAAAGGGGTATTTATGTTCGGCATGTAGATAGTTTTTTTTTTTTTTTGATCGGTAAAAGGCCGAGGCCAAGTAATTTTATTAATTAATTAAAATTTACAAAATTCTCCATTCACTGCAGGCACTAGTAGGAAAGAATGGAGAAGAAAACCTCCAGTCTTTCCCGGGACTAAGGTCCAAAATACAAATTATAGTGATTTTATTTATGAGGGCATTCCCCCATTTACATATTAATATAATGACCTGCCTTGTTTACACAGCTCTATAATAGGGCCTCTCCATATATCCTTGTAGTGGGGCCTCTCCATTTATCCTTGTACATATAAGTAGGACCGAGGGTGTTATAACTGATCTACATCATGATGACCAGCATGAGGCTGAAGATAGAATATAGTCCTCAAAGTTGGTGTTTGGAGTCCATTGCATTCCTGCACACAAAACCACTAGCCGAAATCCACTAATGCTAATATATATTCATCATCATCATATGAAATGTATAATTTTGGTTAGAAACATTTACATCCTATAGTTTTCCAATTTAGAGAAAATTACCTCTTATCATTCCTGTTTAAATTTAGATTCCAGTTATTTCATAGTCTTTATAATGAAGGAGATTTTTAGCTAATCCTTACTTTATTTATGCATCGATTTCTTCTATGTAACTAATAAACCATAACCTACTCTTTACATAGAAGACATGAAACTAGATGATGCAAGACATTAAATCAATTAATGGTTTGTATTGTCATTGATGTCAACTGGATATCATCTGTACAGTCATTTATATTTTGCCAAAGACTTTAGAGAATCAATGGAACAAAGATTATTCTTTCAGCAATGCATAAAAGTCAAGTATTCACTAAGTGACAGACAACACCGATGGAGTGCACACCATCGTAAAGACAGAGATAAAGTCACAATGATGCCCGACGAGCAGAGGATAGTGTTTACCGATGAGCAAGAACCAATGATGCCCGATGGATGGATATCCTAAAGCTAACTCAAGTTACAAAGATAGAATTGGCAATTATCACCGATGACAAACTGCAGAATTGACCGACAAAATAGAGAGATCAGAAAATAAAAAAATATCTAGCTGGAAGAGCTTAAGGATAGATTTAACTAGTTGTTTTATTTGTTTTATTTGACCATAGTTAAGCAGTTGATTTATACAGTTGGCAAGAAGATAACTACGAGATAAATCAGGAGTTAAAGTCGTAAATCAAATTGGTTGAATTATTTTTCACGCTAAGAATCAAGAATCAAGAATCATGAATTAAGGAATATCATGTCTATATAAGAGACAAGCATTATTCATTTCCAAAAATAAATTAGATACATGGAAGGGGAGTGGAAAGAAAGAAGGATGCTGAAGAGAAACTGGTGAAGGATAAAACTTCATACAGTCCTGATCAATCAAGCTAAGGGAGAGCTAAAGAATTCTATAGACACCAAAAAATAGTGAAGCACAGCATCACAGAGCAGAAAGTGTGGAGCACAAAGGAATTGAATTGATACATTGATTAGAGAGGTATTGTACGTAAATAGATCTGAAAATCTACAATTCAAAGTTGCATTAGAAATAAGTCATTGTGTTTCAGTTTAACCATTGAAGCATGAAGTCTCTTAACAAAGTAGGACTTAACAGTCTTCTACAATTGAGGTATATCCTAACAGATTACCAAAAAGGTTGATTCATGAAAGTAGCATTGGTCTTACCTAAAGCCTATTGACAGTCTAAGAAGGAGGCTGATTCAAGGATGGTAGTAAGATTAGCATAAATCCTATTGACAGTCTAAGAAGAAGGTTGATTCAAGGATGGTAGCATAGATGTCAGATACTAAGTGACAACCTATGTATAAAAATCCTCTAACAAGGTCTCACTTAACAGTGTGTTTGTAACCTTTAACAAGGTTGGCTCCTAACAGGGCTCACTTTAGAAGAGTGAAAATTTGGAGTACCGGTCCCAGTGGTTTTTTCCCTTAACAGGGTTTCCACATTAAAATCCATGTGTTATGTGTGTATGGTCTATTACTTTATTGTTATACATTTCACATATGCATTTCTGGATTGATTGGTATACTATACATATTTACAGAGCATCGGTAAATAAGTTTTACTGCTTATTGGTAATCAAGGAGAATAAGGACAGACAAGGTAAACCGACAGATAGTTAATTATTTCAAGTATTTCAAGGCATGCATCTTGTAGGGACTTAATAATCTGAGGTGTATTGATTGGTGGATTAAAGTTTAAAGGATAAAAATTTGAGGCCACTAATTCACCCCCCCTCTCAATTATCACTAACAATTGGTATCAGAGCTTGTGTGCTTAGAAGGAAGGTTTCAATACCTAAGTAAAGATCACAAGATGAACATACGAGATGTGCCCAAGTTGAACAAAGACAACTTTGCTTCATGGAAAAGAAGGATAAGACTCCACTTATCAGGTATTGGAAATGATATTACTCAATACTTAGATACTGAATATGTGTTGCCTACATGACCATTGACAGTTGATCAATTGAGAGTGAAGCGTGAGCATAACTGCATGGTTATAGAGCTTTCTTCCTCACTCTCTGATGCTGAATTTGAAGATGTCAAAGACTGAAAAAATGCAAAAAAAAGGTGGGACAAACTAAAGCTTGTACATGGAGGTGATACAGATGTTCTAAGAGCCAAGGCAAAAAGACTTAGAGGAAAGTTTGATGATCTCAAAATGAAAGGTGAAAACATCACACAATACAACACAAGAATAAAATGTGTAGTCAATGTTATACGAGGTGTTGGAGATACACTTGAAGAGGAGACAGTGGTAAGTAAAATCTTAAGAACCTTATTGCCTGTATATGCTATTAGAGTCTCTGCTATTCAAGAAATGAGAGCAGTAGCAAAAAATACAATCACTCTTGATAACCTAATTGGTAGACTGATTTCAATTGAGATGAATAACTTTGATAATAGTGTCTTACCAAGTTTAGATTTTGCATTTAAGTCTTCTATAAAAATAAGCAAATCTAGTCAGAGACACTCATCTAGAAGAGACAGTGAAAGTGAGAGTGAAGAAGAAGATCTAGATGAAAAAGAAGTGCTCATGGCAAGAAGAATGCAAAGAGGCAAAGGTAAATACAAAGGCAAGTTACGACTTATATGTTTTAATTGTAAAGAGATTGGACACTTTGTTGTAAGATGTCCTAACAAGAGAAAATCTAACAGAAGTGATAACAGATTTTTTGAGAAGAAATCTGACAAAGGTGATAACAAAGATTACAGAGGTTACCGATGATCAGAAAGAAATGATACCCGAGACTACAAGGATAAAGGCAAGAAGGCTAGCTATCTAGTTTCTTGTAAAGATGAAGATACTAACACTGAACCGAATGATGACATTGAGATAGTATTTGTAGCTGTGAAGGATGATTCAGTTGAAGATGAAAGGTATGAAGAAACTGCACTCATATCTAAGATTAGTAAGAATGATATCTCGATTATAGATAGTGGCTGCACTCACTATATGATCGGTGACAAAGAAAATCTTAATACTTTTGAATACTATAATGGTGGTACAATAAGAATGGGAAATGATACACCTTGTCAAATTGAAGGTAAAGGAACAATAATGCTGAATAACCTGATTAAATGTGAAAATTCTTATTGGGTAAAAGGATTGAATTATAATCTGTTGAGTGTTTCTCAGCTGAATAATTCAGGTCACAGAGTAGCATTTAAGAACAAGAAGGCAAAGATCTTCAATAAATAAGGAAAAATGATTGGTACCGGTGAACAGACCAAAGGTAACTTATTCTATCTAAATGATACTAATCCCACTTGCTTGATGACTAGAAACAAAGACATATGGTTGTGGCACAAAATATTGTGTCATGTGAATTTTGACAACATGATGAAAATAAGCATGAAAAGAAGTGCAAGAGGCTTACCAACGATGACAAAGATATACAACATCATGTGCAAAAATTTTCAAAAGGGTAAAATGACAAAGTCTAGTTTCAAAATTAAAACCCATACATCTGATGATATTCTAGAACTAGTCCATACTAATTTATGTGGACCTATGAGGACAAAGAGCTATTATGGAGATATATAGTTTATTCTCTTTGTTGATGATTACTCTAGAATGATGACAGTCATGTTTCTAAAAGAAAAATCTGAAGCATTCAAGATGTTTAAATGGTATAAGGCTATGGTAGAAAAATAAAGTGGTAAGGATCTGA